>QJPP01002798.1:0-311453 GCA_003996215.1 Jaltomata sinuosa | reverse complement strand
CTGACATCTCTGGCCAAAATAGCTGACGGCCCCCCAACAAAGGCTAAACTCTCATCCAACTGAACTGAATCCCATTGCAACACATGAGACTCATCTGGGACATACCGACGCAACATCGAAACATGAAATACAGGATGTATAGCTGAAAACATCGGAGGCAAGGCTAGATGATAGGCAACGCTACCAACCCTCTGAAGAATCTCAAACGGCCCAATGTACCTGGGGCTAAGCTTGCCCCGCCTACCAAATCTCACCACGCCCTTCATGGGCGATACACGGAGAAACACCAAGTCACGACACTAAACTCCAAGTACGAAGTCGACGATCAGCATAACTCTCCTGTCTGATTCTGAGTGCCCGAAGTTGTCCTGAATCATCGGACTCGGTCTAAGGAATCTCGAAGCAAATCTGTGCTCTGTGGCCCAGCACTAAAACCATCAAACCAACCTACCGGTGATCTGCAACGCCTGCCATACAAAGCCTCAAAAGGTGCCATGCCGATACTCGAATGGAAGCTGTTATTGTAAGCAAACTCTGCCAAGGGAACAAACTGATCCCAAGAACCTCCAAAGTCAAGAACACAAGCCCGAAGCATGTCCTCCAGAATCTGAATGGTCCTCTCGGACTGGCCATCTGTCTGAGGGTGGAAAGCGGTACTAAAATGAACCTCTGTACCCAAATCTCGCTGAATAGCCCTCCAGAACTGAGATATGAACTGAGTGCCACGGTCTGAAATGATAGAACCTAGGACCCCGTGCAACCGAACAATCTCACGAAGGTAGATCTGAGCTAACCTCTCTGCGCCATAAGAAGTCTGAACCGGCAAGAAATGTGCTGACTTAGTTAGCCTATCAACAATCACCCATATGGAATCAAACCCATGAGAAGTATGAGGCAAACCAACAACGAAGTCCATAGTAATCCCCTCCCTCTTCCACTCAGGAATGGGAAGTCGCTGCATCAAACCACCAGGTCTCATGTGCTCGAACTTAACCTGCTGACAGTTCAAGCACCGAGATATGAATTCTGCTATATCTCGCTTCATACCACTCCACCAGTAAAGCTGTCTCAAGTCCCTCTACATCTTTGTTGTGCCAGGGTGAATGGAGTATCTAGTACAATGTGCCTCATGAAGTATCAACTGAATCAAATCACTAATCCTCGGAATACATAGGCGACTATCAAACCTCAGAACCCTATCTGAATCTAGAGTAGGCCGACTGGTCTCACCCTGAACAACCTGATCACGAAGGTCACGCAACTACCGATCCTCAAACTGACGGCTCTGAATCAGATCAATCAAAGTAGAACGAACCTCAACACTGGCGAGAACTCTGCTAGGATCCGACAAGTCAAGCCTAACTAAACGGTTATCCAAGGACTGGATGTCTAATGCCAACGGTCGCTCTGAAACTGAGAGAGAAGCTAGGCTACCCATACTCACTATCTTCCGGCTCAAGGCATCCGCTACCACGTTTGCCTTGCCCGGATGATACAGAATAGTGAAGTCATAGTCCTTCAGTAACTCGACCCATCTCCTCTGTCTCGAGTTCAACTCTCGCTGGCTCGTGATATACTGAAGACTACGTTGATCGGTGAAGATCTCACAGTGAACTCCATATAGGTAATGCCTCCAGATCTTGAGCGCGAAAACTACCGCCGCCAACTCTAAGTCATTAGTGGGGTAGTTGCGCTCGTGAACCTTTAGCTGCCTCGACGCATAAGCTATTACTCGACCCTGCTGCATCAACACACAACCAAGACCAACCCCAGAACCATCACAATACACGGAGAAGCTCCGACCCTCAACCGGTAAAATCAAAACTGGAGCTGAAGTCGATAAGGCCTTAAGCCTCTGGAAGCTATCCTCACACTGATCCGACCACTGAAATGGGACATCCTTCCGAGTCAGCATAGTCAAGGGTGCTGCTATGGAAGAAAATCCCTCAACGAACCGTCGGTAGTAACCTGCTAAACCCAATAAAGCTACGGACCTCAGTCCAACAGTAGTAGTCTAGGCCACTCACAACCGTTGAAATCTTTCCCGGACCAACCCTAATCCATCCTTCGACACCACGTGCCTAGGAATGCAACTTGACTCAAGCCAAAAAACTCGCAACTGAGAACTGGCTAAAGCCGATGATCTCTCAAGTCTGGAGTTATAACCTCAAGTGCTGCTCATCCTCATCTCTACTACGGAGTTATACAAGATGCTCGGTCTATAAAAAACTATCACAAATGAGTCAAAAATGACGGGTCAAGAACCCTGCTGCATCAAGTTCATAAGGCTGCGGGCATTAGTCAACCCCAAAAGACATCACCAGGAACTCATAATGTCCATAAACGTGTCGCTGAATGCCTGTCTTAGGGATGTCCTACGCCCTAATCCTCAACTGATGGGAGCCAGACCTCAAAGCAATCTTCGAAAACACGACTGAACCCTGAAGCTGGTCAAACAAATCATCAATCCTCGGCATCGGATACCTATTCTTCACTGTCACCCTATTCAGCTGCCGATAATCAATACACATGCGCATCGACCCATCCTTCTTCTTCACGAAGAGAACAGGAGCACCCCAAGGCGACACACTAGGTCTAATAAACCCCTTAGCTAACAGATCCTGGAGCTGCTCCTTAAGCTCCCTCAACTCAGCAGGAGCCATACGATAAGGAGGAATAGAAATGGGCCTAGTGCCCGGCTCCAACTCAACAGCAAAATCAATATCTCTCTCAGGTGGAAGGCCTGGCAGGTCGGTAGGAACACATCGAGGAAGTCTCTAACCACAGGAACAGACTCAGGGGAAGTGGGGTCAGCACTAACATCTCGGACATATGCTAGATAAGCTAAACACCCACGGGCAATCAACTTTCTAGCTCGAAGATAAGAGATGATCCCAGATGGTGCATGGCTAACAGAACCCCGCCACACAATCGGGAATACACCGGGCACGGCTATGGTAATGGTCTTGGCATAACATCCAACCACCACACGGTGAGGGGATAACCAGTCCATGCCCAGTATCACATCAAAATCTAGCATATCAAGAATCATCAAGTCACCCCAAGTCTCTGAATCACCAACAGATAACATACAGGATCTCACAATCCAATCCACTACAAAAGAATCTCCTACTAGGGTCGAAACAGAAACAGGAACAGATAATGGCTCACTAGCCAACCCCAAACAAGGCACAAAGTAGGCAAATACATATGAACAAGTGGATCCAGGATCAAATAAAGCCATAGCAGACTGATGGCACACAGAAATCGTACCTGTAATCACAGCATCTGAGGCCTCTGCCTCTGGTCTCCTAGGGACCGCGTAAAACTGACGACGACCTCCACCTACCCGATCGCCATCCCTACCACCTGCTCTGCCATGCAGAGCACCACCTCTACCCTGACGACCACCCCCTCTAGCCGGAGGCTGAACTGCTCGTAAAGGCTCGGCCAACTGAACTGTACCCTGCTGAGGGCAATCTCTAGCAAAATGACCAATCGCACCACAAGTAATACAAGCCCCTGACGGCCTACTCAGTCGAGATGGACCAACAGATCCTGTATGACCACCGCGACCTGATGCCCCAGAAACTATACCCCTCGAAGACTGGCCGCCATAACCCTGATGGCTGCTCTGACCCTGCTCGAACTGGGTACTACCGAAAGTCTGAAGGGAAGCCTGAACCGGTCGGCTGGACTGACCCTGGTACTGCTGTGGCTGATAACTCTGGCTCCACTGGCCAGGACCTCTACCACCAAATCTGGAACCACTATAGACACCCTGATGTCGAGGCCTCTTATCTCTGGACCCCTGATCATGTCGCTGTAAGTCCTCCACAGTGCGGGCATAGTCTACGATAGCCTGAAATGACCGATCACTGGCAACCAATATCTCAGCTGGCTGCCTGATCTCTGGCCTCAAACCCCATACAAATCTGCGAATCCTATCTGCCTCGGTAGGAATGATCATAGCTCTGAACGGTGCTAGCTGATGAAAATGGGTCTCATACTCCGAGATAGTCATAGACCCCTGTACAAGGTGAGTAAACTGCTCCCTGCGACGCTCCCGACCACTCTGGGGTAGGAACTTGGCCATAAAGGCCTCATAAAACTCAGACCAGGTCAAAGGAGGTGACGATGGTGGTCTACAAGCAACCTGAGCCCTCCACCATAACTTCGCTGGGCTCTCCAACTGATAGGTAGTATAACCAACCCCGTGAGTCTCCAACAAACCCAAATGATGCAACATCTCCTCACAGGTAGTAATAAAGTCATGTGGATCCTGTCCAGAAGTACCAGCAAACCTCGGAGGTGCTAACCTCAAAAACCTACCCAACGCCTTCTGCTCTGACTCTGTCATAACTGGGTGAGGAGCAAGGGGCTGTGCAACAGATGGAACCGGAATGACCTCCGCACGAGGAGCCATAGTAGCCGGCTGCGCTCCTAAGTTCTGTGCACCCAAAGCTGCCCCCTGAGCGGATGTCTGTGCTACCTCAGAAGGTCGCTCTCCAATCACACCCAAAAGCTGTAATAGTAATCCCCGAATATCTGGAGACTGAGCTGCAGCTGGAGATGGCACAGAAGTGGGCACTGGAGCTGGTACTGGAGCTGGTGGCTCATCTCCGCGTGATGCCGATGATCTCGTACGAACTATCTGCGGAAAAATGAAGTAGAATAAATGAGATTTCCAGAAACTTCAAGGGTTCTACGCACGACACAGAAGCAAGGAAAGAGTCGAATTTCCTAAAATGCCACTGTAGCCTCCCAAAGATTGAGTACGGACGTCTCTGCCCCGATCCGCAGGACTCTACTAGACATTGGCTCCTATACAGATGACACCGGTGAACCTAAAGCTCTGATACCAAGTTGTCACGACCCAATTTCGCGGTCATGATGGCACCTACAATCCCCGGTAGGTGAACCAATCCCCGTAGCCCAGAACAATTAGTAATGGGCTACTATCTAACAAATAAGAGAACAAGACGAAGAGAACAGATAAAAGGACTATAAATATATACCTATGCGGAAACTAAACCAAACCCCAAGACCTGGTATCATAGTATAGAGCCAAACTACATACATGGAGTGCAAATAAACCAAAATTATATATACAGATGTCTCTGAATGGTAATAGAGTAAATGAAGCAAAAGACAAACTAAAGCTAAGCTCCGATCGCCAACAGCTCACCCTCAGTCTGAAGTAGTCCCCAACAGATCTCCAAGCACGAATCACAGCGATCTAACGGCGATGGCCCACGCTAGGATCTGCACCCAAAGATGCAGGGGGTAGGGGTGAGCACCAAATGCGAAGCATAAGGTACCCAGTAGGTATCATAGGCCGATTGGGCACATATAAGATAAAAGCGTAGTAATAGACAGAATAGAAGCAAGCAGTCACAGAAATCAACGAAAGGTACACAGGAACTAGCCCAGAGGGAAATCAACAGAACCACATGTGAGGCTAGTAAGCAGAATATACACACCATAGGCACAGGTGAAAGTAAGAAATAACGCACCTGGGGTCCTTGCAATAACAGTGTATACAAAATAAGTTTACGAAATAGACGGTATACCAGTAACCTCAAGTGTAAGAAGAAGAGAGAAAGAGTAATGATAGGCATGCTCAGAGACATGAATCAAAATCAACTAATCATATCAATCTCAAATCCAGAAACTAACAGTCTAGCAGTAACCAATCTCATACTTATCCATAATAGAGAACAATTCTGTAAGTAAATAGCAAAAGTCTACCTACAGTCCCCCGGCCGCCCATACAACCGAGGAACACAAACAAGTGAAAACAAACCCTTCGGCATCCCATACTACCGGAGCATACAATGAACAAACAACAAACAAGGGCGGAGCCTCAAACAATGAATGATATGATGCATGAAGAGCTCAAGTGAAATGGTATCTCTGTATGTACCTCCTCCGGCGCCGATCCGGCCCAGCAGGTAGGTTCCATGGAAGGACACTACCCGTATACCTCTACTCCACCGTATACCCCTCCTCCGGCACACGCAGCCTGTAGCCCCTGGCCCGAATGACAAGGTCCATGGAGGTCCCAGACCCCATACTAAAACTCAGTATCAAAACATGTCGTCCGGAAGCAAGTCCGGTATCAAGATAGAGACCCAGTCTCGAATATGCATGCCCAGACCCTGTCCAGGAGTAAAGTAGTAGGAAAATATCTCAAAAACCCCTCCAAGGGTGCCCGGGAATAACCGGGTCTAAACCATAAAAAGTCATCTCAGGTGCTCGGTCCGACCGAGGCTAAAAATGATCTCAAGTAACAAGAAAACTCAACTAGCACCTCGGCCCTGCCGAGTCTAGCGATAATCATAAAACTGATGATTTTAAACATAATTTTACTTTCTTGCCCAAAAATCTCCACAAGTGAAATCAACCATTTCCAAATCATTTCCATCAAAAACGGCCCCCCCGGGCCATGCAAGGTTTAGAAAATAGTGCCAGTAGGCCCGAAGCCAAAACCACAGTAAAACATGGATAAAAACTCTTTATATGCATGGAAATGGTATGATCACACACAATAGCTGCCCAGCAGCTCACAATCAACCTATCGACCCTGCACAGGCCCACAGCTACTCAGCAAGCATAACCAGCCTAGAAGGATAATTCTATGCCCGGGACTCGCGAACATTCCCAAAATCCCACCTTCTATGTTCCAGAGTCAACAAGGCCTCACAGAACCACAAGGGTAAATAAAATATATCGGCAAATACTACAAGCAACGGAGGAACAAAAGTGGGCGGACATGAATAAAGCGGTCAAGGTCTGTGGTACCAACCTAATAAACCAACCCAAGGATGCCCATTAATACAATTTTATTCTATATATGCGGAGTCTAGGGAAAATAAACCGTAACCTACCTGTCGTCCGATGACAAGCTTGAACCTCTCTGAAAAAGCTCCAACACGAAATCAAACTCGGACTCGGGCTTGAATAATTTGACGTAGATAATCTATTGCTTTCGGCCGATCAAATATAACGTTAAAAATACATAAGAACTTGCTATATGTTATACAGTAATATTGTTTGAAAATACAAAAAGGAAGGTGAAACAAGAATGGCATAATCCATACTTGCTGGAGTATATATAAAAATTTGGCCAATATGTCATTAATTACATATACTACATCATTAATATATTAAACAAACATACTAAGTGGCAGCATATTACACTTAAAAGGGATTGTTGTCCACCCCTTCTACCTCCACGTGGGGTGGAGGTGGCAACCTCTTAAAATTTTACCCCGTTACGTACATACTCGGGTATTATATAGATTCGTGGTAAAATAAATATAATTTTTCAATATACCATAATCATTAGAAAATTATTTCGAATAAAACCTACTATATTATAATAATAAATTTCAACATAACTAAATTTACTATCTCCGTTAAAATATTACAATGTATAAAAATCTTATAAAATAAATACATATACAATTATATCGTAATAAAATATTTTTCATAAACTTTTAAAATATTTTAAAAAGGTAATAATAATATAACTTTTTACCAAATTCAACTTTAAAATAAAATATTTTCAGATATACGCGTGATGCTAATAAAATTCTTAAGCTTAGGCTCGTAATTCATTATCGCACGATTTTGATACTCAAGAAATCACTTGGAACCCTCCCTTATGTTTTCTCACTGTTTCAGAACTTAAATGGCGTTTTAAAACGTGAAGTTGAGGCTTTAAATCGAGTTTGACCCGACCCGGTTCGCAACCCGTTTTCTGCCAGACAGTCCGCGGTAAAAAAGTCATAACTTTTTACTCCGAGATCAGTTGGACGTGAGGTTTTGTGCGTTGAAAACTAGACTCGTAGACCTTCTATTTGGTATTTTTGGGGAATTCTAACTCTTTATATATTGGGAGAAAAGCCCAGAGACATTTTACCCAAAGTTCAGGAAATTTGTTAAAGATCTTACGATTACTTTTGCCGACTTGCTTGGCTTCGAAACTTATAATGCGACCAAACAAATGGAACCAACACTGAAATACCGGTCCTGACGAGCCTTAAGTGACTTGGGACCGCTACAAACAAGCTCTAACGGTTCAAGAAAAATGTATACGTGGAAATAACCGGAAGGGTCATTACAAGAGGGTTTTTGAAAGGATCGAGAGATTGATATGAAATGTTTTGAAGATTATGGCCGAGCTTTGGTTTCTAAGTTGCCTACATATCTCGGGTTACACGAGAATCAGACCAAATGTAGTTCAAAAGTTATGATGAGATAAGATGGAGTGAGTTTAGAACACCATCTTTCATAGAAGTGTCCTTGTATTAGGAATGATAATATATCGAGAAGGATTAAGCTTGAATGAACGAGGATGAAGTGAAGTAAGGAATGGAATGCTAAGAGGGTAAGGAGTGAAGATATAAAGAGGATTAAAGCTTGAATTTAATAAAAGAGTGAAAATATTGGAAGGAATGAAGTAAAGCATAGCCAAAGATTAGTATATATTTTTCTAAAAATTGTCCCAGTATCGAGTTACGATGAGACTCGATTTCAAGATTTGTAAAGAGAATGAAGAAAAAAGGGCAAAAATAGTTATAAAAGCGCTGAGGATTTAAGATTTGATAATAAATAAGCGAGAACTTGATGCAAAATTTCCTACATATCCCGAGCTGTGGATGTAGGTTGAATAGAGTTTGAGTGTAGATCCTTGACCTTTGTTGGGAGTCCGATCGACATTCCCAATAAATTGCCCCAGTTCACTGCTTAAATATAGTTTCACGTTGTGCTATATCTCTTGTTGCTGCATGTGGATTGTACTTTCTGCAAAGTCTTAATAAAACTGTTAGCAAATAAAGTGTGAAATGCAATAAATGTCTTATGACAAAGATCAGAAGAAAGATGCATTCATTCTGAACTGGTGCTAGGTCAAATGTGTAACATTTTTTTTAATATTAAATAATTGCTTTAGATTATGCGCCTGCAAAATCTAAGTAGAAATGCTAGCAAAGAAAATACATATACAAAGCGTGATTTTCAAGAAATTTAAAAGATAGCATGCGGTGCTTAATAAGTAAATAAATAAATATGCATTGCGAGATGTGCAATTATAAGCGGGCGAGCATAAATATTTAATTAAAAAATATCCTATTTGAGGGCGAACAAACCCAACATGTCCTATTTGAGGGTGGACAAACCCAATGTGTCCTATTTGAGAGTGGACAAACCCAATGTGTCCTATTTTAGGGTAGACGAATCCATCGTCCTATGTGAGGGTGGATGAACCCAAAATGTCCTATTTGAGGATGGACGAACCCAATGTGTCCTATTTTAGGGTGAACGAACCCAATGTATCCTATTAGAGGGTAGACGAACCCATTATATCCTATTTTAGGGTGGACGAATCCAATGTGTCCTATTTTAGGGTGGACGAACCCAATGTGTCCTATTTGAGGATGGACGAACCCAATGTGTCCTATTTGAAGGTGGACGAACCAAATGTGTCCTATTTTAGGGTGGACGAACCCAATGTGTCCTATTTGAGGGTGGACGAACCCAATGTGTCCTATTTGAGGGTGAACGAACCTAATATATGATGCAAACTTACAAAGATAAATATTGATGTGGTGCAGAAAGCTTGATTGTAATGCTTGATTTGTAGCAGCTAATATTTATGTTGCATTGCAGAAAGCTTGGTGTGATGCCTTTACAATAATGGACATCATGATGCGGTGCAGGGAGCTTCGTGCGGCGCTATTAAAATAACAAATATACAAGGTGTGGTGCAGCAAATTCGGTGCAGTGCCTTCACAGTTGCGAACATTCATAATACAATGTGGAGAGATTGATATGATGACTTTGCAGTAGCAATATCCAATAAGTGCTTCAGAAAAATTTGATCAAATGCCTTTATAGTAGTAAACATCTATGCTGAAATGCATAGAGCTTGGTGCGATGCCTTTGCAGTAGCCATTACTCAAAGTGCGGTGTCTCGATAAAAGTTTACTGCTAATCAAAATTCTGCACTCAAAGAAAATTTGTAAAATACAATATTTTAATTCTTATTTGCATCATTCTTTGCGTGCGTTATCATTCAAAAACCGACCTCTGCATCATTCAAAGAAAACTTGTTAGTATAAGATAAAATAGTTGCCTTGCATTGAACTTTGAAGCTTTGGCTTTGAATCTGCACTTCTTGTTGCTATGGCGCTGCAACAATTTGATGATGCGAATATGGCTTGTGATCTCGACTCCTGCTTTGTTAAATAAACATAGGCGATTTGCAAGGCTGTCCCAGTTTTGGCTATTGGAAAAATGGAATTTTTTATTATAATGAGACCGAACTCAGAATGAGCGCTTACGTAACCTGCTACTAACAGGAATCAGGTCAAACGTAGTTCATACAAAAGTCTGGAAAAGGATTGTAAAATAGTAGCTACTCATAAAGGAGGGAAAATGGAGAATGATATTCTCAAGTTTGCAAAATGATGCCCTTGTCAATCCTCTTGACTTGTTGCACGCATCCTTTTCAAATGCCTTGGTGCCAATTTCGATGGATCACCTTTGATAAAGATTGTGCTAATGTCTGCGGTATTGCCATTGCTGGTTGAAGGCTCATGCTGCAGCTTTATTTTACCACTTTCAATCATGCTTTCAATCTTGAATCTTAGTGCCGGACAATCTTCAGTGTCATGTCCCTGAATATTTGAATGATAAGCACAACTTTTGGATAAATCAAAGTTTAGAGATGGATACTTAGGCATGAACCCTTTTTTGATTGCAGAAGCCCATTTGATTTCAATATCTCAAAGATATTTGCCAACGGCTCATCTAGAGGAGTGAAGGAGAAAGACTTCCTCTTCTTTTGTTGTTGCGAGCTAGATTGCGCTTGGTGAAATTGTTGTTGAGAGATATTCTGAAAGTTTTGCTAGCGAGGAGGCTGAAAAGGCACATTGCAAAGGTTGGAAGTAGCATGATATTGCAAAAATTGATGGTATTGCGGTTGGTGCGTAGTAATAAAAGCTGAGTTATTTTTATTTTGTAGATTTTATGGTATCTTTGGTTGAAAGGTTTGGTGAATAACTGGTACTGCTGAGTTGTCTATAATCCGTTCTTCTTGAATTCCACTCTCCAATTCTTTACCAACACGAATCAAATCAGAAAAGTTGCACGCACAAATCCCAAGCAGCTTATTATAATATGGGCCATCTTGAATCTGAATGAAGGCTGAGATAAATTCCTCTTCAGGCAATGAAGGATGCATTTTTGAAGCTTCTAACCTCCATCGTATGGCATATTCTTGAAAAGATTCATGCTGTATTTTCTTTACTTTGAGCAAATCAGTTATATGAAGATCATTCTCACAGTTGAACTCGTATTGCTTTACAAAGTCGCGAGCCATATCTTCCCATGTATACCACTTGCTAAAGTCTTGCTTAGTGTACCATGAGAGTGCCAATCCTGATAAACTTTGAATGAATAGTCTCATTCGTATGGCTTCATCATTTCCGATTCTAATTAATCTGTTGCAGTAGTCCTTCAGATGAGCGACAAGATCTCCTTTCCCGCAGAAAGTGTTAAACTTTGGTAGCTTGTATCCTGGCGGAAGCTCAACATTTGGGTGCACACACAAATCTTCATACTTTAAACTCTGGTAATTTTTTGAGTGCAATTCTTCATCAAATGCTTTTCTCAGATTGTGGAGTTCTTTTTCAAAATTTTCGTGCCACGTCTAGCATATTGACAAACTGCTAGTTCGTCATGCTTATTTTCCTTGGAAGGGAGCACAACTGTGGAAGGATGGATATTTGGCATCATAGTAAACTGAAAACCTTTGGGTTTAGTGTATACTGAAGGCATTTGCAAACAGATTGTATAAGAAGGAGTTGGATGAGGAGAAATGGTTAAGCAAATGCTTTGGGTTTAACTGAAAGTTGGGGTAGTGATAGGAAGAAGGCTAAAGGTATTTGGCAGATTAACCAACACATTTCTTCGAACCATATTCTTCTCACTATCCTCATTCTGTGCTTGCACCAATTTCATACTAGTGTTAAATGTTTCAAATCGGTCTGCCATTGTAATTTGTCCTTGATGTAGATTCACGGACAAAACAATGTTCAATGCTAGGCAACCTCTAAAGAAAAGATAAAACTGCTTAAAAAATAAGAACGTTAGCGCGTGAGAATAGGAAGTAAATACACAAAAATAATAAATTTTTGATTGATAAAATAGATAAGTTTGTGATTTGCTTAAGTAGAAGCTCTAAGACAAAAAGATGAGTTAAGTCGCAGAACGAGTGAATGGAAAGCACTTATTAGGCTCTAACGCTCGAGTTTTTTAACAAAAATAAAAGCAAACTAATTTGGAATAGAATGCGCAATTCGAAAAAGGCTGACTTATGTCAAACAACAAAGATTTTTCGACTTGATCTTCATCCATTGCGAACTCTGGCGAATTTCAAAAATTGCCCCATTCTTAAAGACACTTTGATGATGATGCCATGACTGTACGCTCAAAATTCTGGTGCAATATCAATCTCCTCTAGGAGAAACTAAAATTTTATAATAAAGAGACCGAGCCTTATACAGGCTGCCTACGTATCCTGTATCCGACAGGAAATTAGGTTAAACGTAGTTCCAATTACATGCAAAAGGAATATTAAAAATTCTACCCTAATATGACGGAGTCTCTATGTGGGCTTTCTACATATCCACGAAGAAAATCAGGTCAAGCGTAGTTCTCTTTACATAAAAAGAGATTATAATAACAAAATATACAGATGATCGGTCATTTAAGCTCACAAAAGAACATAACTGATCCCAGAAGGTGCTATCCAAAATCTAACTATCCTATTACATGCTTCCTAAAGGCCATATTTTAAAAGAAAGTTCCCATCATAAGCTAATAGTCTTCTTTGATGAAACCATTGTTGTTGTTCCATCCGGCTATATCATGAGTGCTTGCCAAAACTGTATGAGAAGGCAAATTTGGTGCAATAAACCTTGGTCCAATGGTTGCCTAATTGTGGGGAGGAACTTGAATGCCAAATTGTGAATAAATTACTTGATTGTGACTCGGTGCAATAAACCTTGGTCCAAAAGTTTCTTTTCCTTTTAGACCCTTAAGAGATTCTGTAGATTTTCTTTTAGCTGACCAAATTCCTCTAGATGCATTATTAGGAGACTAATATTGCTCAACAAAGTCTTTGACAAGATCGCTCCAAGAAGACCATTTCCATGTATCTTGCTTTGCATACCATATTAAGGTTGTCCCCGTAAGCGTTCTAACAAAAAGCCTCATCTTGAGTTCATTGCCTTGCCCAATACTTGCCAACCAATCAAGATATGCTTTCAAGTGGTTTAGGGGATTGCCTACCCCATCATACATTGGAATATCCCTGAGATCATGAGAGTTCTCAAAATTTATTTGAAATTGTGAAGCAAGCTCATTTGTGAAAGAAACTTGATTAGTCTCAACATTAAAATGTCTTCCCCCATTTTCTCTATTCTTGCTTATCTCCAACAAGTTTTTGAATGTCTCATTTGGCAAGAATAGGTGCATATTAGAATCAAAAGTGGGAGGTGTGACAGTATGAATGGGTGGGTATCCTTCTGACTCGTCAGTGAATGAGTTCTTAAGGTTGACTATCACTTCTTTCATGCTGCCAATTTCTTGTTTCATTTGTGACACTTTTGTCCCAAACTTAGCAACTTTATCTTGGTATGACTCTGATTCTCCACATTCAAATTCATCTTCAACTAGGTCAATCACAGTAATTTGATCGGTCATGTCGTCCTTGAATCTTTGATGTTCAACTTAAGTCAACCTTTGAAAGGAAAATGGAACACTTGATAAGCGCAAAATAAGCATGCAAAAGGCTAAGAGTAGATTATTTAAAAATGTGATGCTTAAGAAGAAGCCAATAGATTAAAGACGAATTTGATAACGAGAGCGAGATTAAGATAATTGAAAAGAAAACTAAACGCACGAGGATTGAACTTGAAAAATTGAATGGTTGCAAATGACTCTGAGTTATATTATGGCACTGGTGGATTGAAAAATTACCGAGGACGAGAATAATGTCAATCAATTGAATACCTGTGAGATGCCCTCGACTTGCATGTCAAAACTTAGAAATAAATGGTGCGAAAAGATCAAACTTGATAGCTTAAAAGTAGGAACGACATAAACATTTTGAATGAACAGAAAACTTTAAAGAAGTATCAATTTTGGATAGTCGTTCTTACAAAAAAAAAATTTATGGAGAAGATCAGACAAATATCGATGAGTACTTTTTGGTAGAGTGCGCAAATAAATTTGGACATCTACCAATTTAAAAAGTCACAAACCACATGAAAGTTAATGAAAAATGAAAGAATTTGAGAGCAAAGGTAGAAGCTCCATGACGTAGATCGAGCGCTAAATAGATTCTACAAAATATGAAACTAACGGGACAAATGTTCTATCATTAGAAACAGAAGATTACACCCGTAAAGGAGAAACTTGGAAAAAGCTTGAGAAAGTAAAAATCTAGAAACTTTGAATTTTGACACGAGCGGAATGAGGGAGTAGGAATTTTTGAAATAACTAAGGCAATTTTTTTTTATAAACTCTAAAAGCTTGAGCGAGCCTAGGATAATGATTCTAAACGATGCTCTAAAATCTTTACAGTGCGCTAAGCGCGGAAAGATTATAATCAATAATAACAATAATAATAATAATAATAATAATAATAATAATAATAATAATAATAATAATAATAATAATAATTGTGAACATGTAAAAAATGCAATAGGCAATTAAATAAAGAGATAAATAAATGTAAATCACTGTTCTTTAAATAAAGAAAAACAAAAAAAATGTTAGTAAATATCAAGTAAAATCATGTAGCAAATAAATTTATATAAGGCACGTAGCAAGTAAACGATTTGCATAACATAAGTATATTAAATGATGCATCCTAATATATAGGTGCCTCTTTATGCCAGAGGTAGGCCTAACACATATTTAAAATATAAATGTGCCATAATATGTCATTCATTTTCTCTTTAATTAATTAAATAAATCTTATCCTCAAAATAAAATAATATTAAAAAGATAGCTTTAAGCTTTATAATATGTCAAAAATACGATAATTAATTTAGAGCAAATGGTCCATATTTAGGCAGAATCATTTTTCAAATAATGCACATATAAATGATAAGCGTCACTCGAGGTTGTGAACCCACTAGAACATTTGGGCTCAGTTGACTAATGAACTTAATATACCAAGTATATTAAGCCTCCTAAGTTTTCATGATGCATGTACCTAAAATAGGTGTCGGCTTAGCTCTATCCTGGGTGAACTAAGAGTTGGGTAGACACGGACTTGAGACTTTCCTATGTGAGAAGGTACGTGATCACACAGTAGTAAAACTATCCGCTCACCCCACGCGTGCACCGACTCTCTAAATATAAGGTGTTGGAAAGAATTTCGGAGAAGTGAAAGGACACAACTCGCGTGTACAATGTGTGTGAAAGTGTCAAATTTCCAGAAGTGGAAGAAATATGAACGGAATGACAGTTTATATAAAGCAATAACAGATAGACAATTTATATAAAGCTATAAGAAATAAACAGTATAGCACATAAACATGACAAATAACACATAAAGCAACTAAGGAAAAACAAACAAATATACTGTCTTGATTATTTACTTAAGTCTGTTATGGTTTAGAACCTAAAATCCCCAGCAGAGTCGCTAAGTTGTTGTACTCCATTGTAACTGGGTCAAACCGAAGTACAACATATTGGTGATTCTTCAATTATTAACTTAAAGAGTCGCCACTTAATTATTTTAAAAGGTGAATTAGGACACCTAATCTATTAACTAAAGTTATGCTCAATTAAGTCTAACTAATGGTCTACTTAACTTGTGTGATTCTAGGTAAGGGTTCTAATTATCCTAAAGATAAGGAGTTAAGCATCTTTTAAGATCTGCTAAATACGGTTACCGGCCAGACTTAGGTTAGACAAACAATTAAGAGAAATTTATTTTACTAATTATTTTAAAGAAAATATTTAACTAAAAAGTGAAGCAAAATAACATGTAAAAATAAAGGACGTGTATAAGCTATATGAAGATAATATATAAGTAAGATGGAAAATATTATAAAATATTTGAATTTTTAGAAAAAAAAAAGATGCAATAGGCAAAGATGTTTGATATCCTATTATAAATATTTTTCATAGTAAACGAGAGGAAAAAAAAATAAAAATTGCAAGCACATAAACATTATTTTGCCTTTCTCAAAAGTATATTTTTTATCCTTTCGAAAGCCATTTTTATTCTTCAAAAAACTGCACTTTAGAGTTAAAAAAAAGCTATATTTTTTACACCAAAATGTGCAACTTTAAGCTCTTAAAACAACTATTTTTCTTCCTCAATATCTGCATTTCTTAGACCAAAAATCTGCATTTTTTAACTTATTTAAAAGCTGCCATTTTGATCCAAGAAAACAAAAATCTGCATCTTTTATACCAAAAAAAAATCTTCATTTTACGCTATTAAACAGTTGCATTTTATGACCAAAAAATCTGCACTCTAAAGATAAAAAATTGCTACATTTTGGACCTTTGAAGGACCTGAAAAAGTGTTGTTAAAAGGGGGCAGCTAATTTGACAAAAAATTTCCAGTCTTTATCTTTTTCATAAAAATGAAGTTGTAAATTGACCAATCCCTTTTAATATTAAACTAAGATCAACTTAAGCCAATTCTTTGAGAGCCAAACATGGACTAGATGTTATTCAATTGCATGTAAGCATTTGACGTGATAATATTTAAAAGAGATGAAGCAACATTCTTTAACCAAGTGTCAGTGTGATTAAACTAAAATAAATTTGACTAATTCAAAAAAAATGCTTATCTAAATATAGTGATAGATAACAAATAAATCATTAAAACTTCTTCTTAAGGTTAACGGAATATTCGAAAATCAAATTTCGACCAATGATTTAAAAGTTTTGCTAAACAAGATATCCCGTGATTAACTAGCATTTTGCTATTAGTTCTACGTTAATTACGAGACTCAACATATGAACCCCAAATTCGAAAATAAACCCAACAAACAATAAATCAAAGATCACAAAGAGTTAAATATAAGGAAGAGAAAGGAAGGGAAAGGGATGCCATAGACACCCCAAGCATGTTGCTTGATTTCCTCGTTATCAGGTATGACTTAAGAATGTAGAATGTCGACTCCTTTCTTAGACAAGCGGTAGAGTTGAGTCTCGTGTCGAGATTCCGTGGGAGTCTAGCCTTAGGCTCCAAGTGTGGGTTTGTCGAGTCAAGTATCACCTTGAGACTCCACTCACGAGAGTCTCGAATTAAGATTCCATTTGCTCTGAAGTGTACATATAAAGAAAGAGAGAAATAAAAATTAGAGGGCGATCTAATTTAAGATGAACATACTAATATATCTTGCACACTTATCACCTCTTCGTCTAACATTTAAAAAGAATTTCTTAAGGTATAATTCCTACTCACCAAAATAAGCATCTTAACTTAGTTTTAGCAAAGTATGGATAGAATTATAAACCTACAACACTTATTACCAAAGAAGAGACAACAAACAAACATTTGAGACATGGAGGAGAACAAAAGAAGAGAAAGAAAAAGAGAAGAAAAAAAAAATCCCCCAAATGTCACACTTTAAACATCCAGTGAACATGGAAAGCTTAAGACAACTAAAAAAGGGCATATTTACATTGTGATATCCAATTTTAGCCCAACAAAGAATAATCATAAGTTATGACTCCTAAATAGCTTAAAGAGATTCCTTCTTTCATTTCCTGCATTTGACCACAACAAACAGAGCGTGATGCTTTTTTTTTTAATAAACATATGAGTTTAAAGGAAATTAACCGTCAAATGACGCCATAAACTTAGAAAAATAAGCGTACTCAGCTGCAGTTATTTAATTAATTTGCACAACGCTAATTAAGGCTAATTAAAGGAATTCGTTATCATATTCTCAAAAGATAAAACAAAGTAATCTTTGAAACTGATGCACATAGAATTCCTAATGATATACAACAAGCTATTTCCTACATTCTAATATCTAGATTACATGGAAAAGACTCTAAACAAGAACCTTGACCTGAGATTTTAAAATAGGTGACATGCTAAAGTAAACAGAGAATTAAACAACACGGGAACATGATATCCAACTTGAAAAGCAAAAGAAAATTAATCCTATGTCATAGCTTCTAACAAATTAAGAGAACATTACTATGTGTTTTCATGAACTAAAATGGAATGGGTTTAGACGTTACCTTTTGCGGGGCAGTGAAGCTGGGTCATTAATCAATGATCTATACTCGAACACCAATGCTTCCAAGATTAAACACACTCAGATTCGAAATCTCGACAGAAAAACAGAGTGAGAAAAAGGACTCACTCTTTGAAAAACAGAACAAAATTAAAGATCTAAAGCAGTAGCTTTTGGGTATTTCCAGCAAGAAAGAACCTCTAGAGTAAAGAGGGAACTTAAAGCTTGTTGTAAAGGGGGTGAGCAGCGGCCAAAATTTGTTGCAAGAAGAGTGTCTAGCCGCTCAAAAAGTTGGTCCTTTTGGACTCAAAACATGAGTATTTATAGGCGAAACATTAGGGCTTTTAGTTTGGGCGAGATTTTGAGCTTGAATTTTGAATCTTTGATCAAAATAGTGGTTCAAAACCTAAACGTTCGGAGTGGTTGAAAGTACTCGACAACCTTCACGTGATGGAGAAGAGCAAATCACGGAAATGGAGTGGACAACCTCTGTCCATAGTTGGTGAAGCTTGTTTCTTTTCTGAAAAAATGGAAAAGGATAACAGGGAGAGGTTCTGAATCTTTCAGAATTGCACAAAAAATGGAGGGGGAAGCGTCTGTTGTTCTTCAGAAGAGAGATGTGGAGGTTGCACTAAAATGGAGCCGGTGGCCTTTTGCCATGGCTAAAGCTTGCTGGAGGTTTTCCTGAAGAGGAAAGTGTGAGAAGAAAACAAAAGAGCGACTGATGGAAAAGTTTAGGGTTATATTTTATTTGGGATGGAACATCAAGGCAGGTTTGAGCTGTTGATTTGGGTAGTTGAGCTGCTGCATTTGGGCCTTAAATAAGAGCTGATTTGGGCTCATTTTGCTGGCCAAATTTGGGCTGAATTTGAGAGTTTAATTGGCTGAAAAAAATGGTGGGCTCGTTCCTTTCTTTCTTTTAAATTATTTTGAGCTTCTAACTTAATAACTAATACACTATATATTACGTAATGACAATTAATTAACAAAAAGATATGGATTACGAAATATCAACTTATAATTAATTTAATAAGTATAAAACTTAAAGTAAAGTAACGATAATATATAATTTAAGAAAAAGAGGTGTAAGATGATAGGAGCGATTTCGATAATAAAAAAAATGTAACTTTAAAAGGTAATTTATTAAAAATGTGATAACGTTGATAACAATAGTAATAATAGTAAAAAATAGTAATAGTTGTTTAAATATAGTAAATATATATATATACATATATATATATATGTATATATATATTATTAAATTAGAAGCTCCATAAAATAAAAAGGGCGAAAGGAGGGTCAAAATTGGGTGTCAACAATAATCAAGTTTTGCATTACTCCACCAGGCTTTTGATGTTCATATTTGACCTGTTGACAATTTAAGCAACTAGTCACATGTTTCAAAATATCAACTTTCATACCTTTCCACCAGAATAATCCACGCAAGTCTTGATACATCTTCGTAGCACCTGGGTGGATGGATATCGCGAGCTATGAGCATCTTCAATAATTAGCTACTTCACATTACCTACAATAGGAATGCAAAGTCTACCCTATCGATGTAGCACGCTTTCGCCATTAATGGTGAAAGACTTAACACCTCCATTCTGCACTCGGTCTTGTAGTCTAGCCAGATAGGGATCATTATATTGGCAAGTCTTAACTTGCCCAACTAAGGACGACTGCACCACCATACCTGCAAGTAACCTGTCAGGAAAGGTTGGATCAATTCGAACTCCATGATTGGCTAAGGCCTGAATATCCATAGCCATAGGTCACTTTTCAGCAATAAACTGGGCCAAGCTACCCATAGACTTCCTACTCAAGGCATCTGCCACCACATTTGCCTTCCCGGGATGATATAAGATAGTAAGATCATAATCTTTAAGTAGCTCTAACCATTGTCGTTGCCTCAAATTCAGATCTCTTTGCTTGAATATGTACTGCAGACTCTTGTGATCAGTATAGATCTCACACGGCTCACCATAGAGATAGTGACGCCAGATCTTGAGTGCAAATACAATCGCAGCCAATTCTAAGTCGTGAGTCAGATAATTCTTCTCATGAATCTTTAGCTGTTGAGAAGCATATGCTACCACTTTACCATTTTTAATTAAGACACAACCCAAACCAACTCGAGATGCATCACAATAAATGGTGAAACCACCCTCTACCATAGGTAAGGTCAAAATCGGAGCCGTAGTCAATGCAGTCTTTAATTTCTGAAAACCTTCATCATATTCATCTGACCACTGGAAAACCATCCTTTACGAGTCAAGCGAGTCAAATGAGTAGCTATCTTCGAAAAACCCTCTACGAACCTCCTATAATATCCAGCTAGTCCCAAGAAGCTGTGTATCTTAGTAGAAGTACTAGGTCGAGGCCAATCTCGAACTGCTTCTATCTTCTTTGGATCAACTTGAATTCCATCGCGTGACACCAAGTGTCCCAAAAAGGAAACCGTGCCCAACTAGAACTCACACTTTGAGAACTTGGCATAAAGCTTTAGTTCTCTAAGTGTCTGTAGCACAACTCGTAGATGTTGTTCATGTTCTGCCTCACTCCGAGATTAGACCAAAATATCATCAATGAACACAATCACAAAATAGTCGTATGGCATTAATACCCTGTTCATGAGGTCCATAAATGCTACAGGTGCATTGGTTAGCCCGAAAGACATCATTAAAAATTCAAAATGCCCATACCTGGTCCTAAAGGCCGTCTTAGAGATATCCTCGATCTTGATTCTCAACTGATGATAACCAAATCTCAAGTCAATTTTGGAAAAGTGAGTAGCACCTTGTAGCTGATCGAATAGATCATCAATACGAGGCAACAATACTTATTCTTGATAGTTGCCTTATTCAACTGCCTGTAGTAAATGCCCATTCTCATCGTGCCATCTTTCTTTTTCACAAATAATACAGGTGCACACTAAGGTGATACACTGGGCCTAATAAACCCCTTATCAAGCAGCTCTTGGAGTTGAACCTTCAATTCTCTCAACTCAACTAGAGCCATACGATACGGAGGTATAGAGATAGGTTGAGTTCCTGACACTAAATCAATGTTGAACTCAACTTCTCTCATCGGGGGTAGCCCTGGTAAGTCTTCTAGAAATACATCAGAAAATTCCTGAACAACCGGAACACTATCAATAGTAACATCCTCCGCTCGTGTATCATGAACAGTAGTAATAAAACCCAAACACCCATGATTAATCATTCGACGTGCCTTTACATAAGATATAATTTTTCCCTGAGTCAGAGGAGTCATGCCTTTCCACACTAAAGGTGATTCCCCAGGAAACTCAAAACGTATAAGCTTAGAATAGCAATCAACCAAAGCATAACATGACACCAACCAATCCATACCCATAATCACGTCAAAGTCAGACATCGGCAACACTAGTAGAGTGACTACGGTATCCTTACCCTGAACAGATATCACACAGTCTCTATACACTCTATCCACTGATAAAGTCTCCCCTACCGGGGTCATAACCATATATGGCACGATAAGGGTCTCAATTATTCTCTCTAAGAATGTAGCAAAAGATGGAGATACATACGAATACGTAGAACCAGGATCAATAAGAGCATAAGCCTCATGAGAATTAACATAATAATACATGTGACTACTGCATTGGATGCCTCGATATCTTGTCTGGACATAGAAAATAATCTCGGTGGTCCACCCGCTCCCTAAGTAACATGTGCACCCTGTTTACCCTGTCCACGAGCAACCTCTAGAGTGGCCCTAGCTGGCTGAATCTGAGTTTGTGCACCTATAGCAGTCCTCTGCGATTGTGTAGTAGCTTGACTAGCACCAGAATTTCCCTGCGGACAATATTTAGAAATATGCCCCTCTCCACCACAAGTATAACAATCTCTATTTGTTCCAAAGCAACGACTACTGTGATTTCTTCCATAATTAGAACACCGCAGATGTTGACCCAACTAAAAGGAACTGTTACCCTTCCTCTGCGTCTGATGTTGACCCTGTCTTGATAGATAACTATTCCATGAAGGCTGACCCACTTACTTTGACTGGGTAGGCTTGGACTGCCCATGATGAAAACCACCCTTGCCCCAGATGGAGCACCAGTAAACTCGCCTGAGTTACGTGCCTTTTTGTTTTCTCGCGTAACTTTTTCCATCTCTGCATAGGACTCATAACGGAGAGCATAGTTTACATTTGCATAGGAACCATTTTGCACATCTCGTATCACAGGACCACGGTAACGATTCTGTAGTCCATCCACAAAGTGTCTTACCTTCTCCCTCGGGCCTGAAACTAAAAAATGGAACATATCTTGACAATTGAGTGAACTTAGCCTCATACTTGGTAATTATCATACCTTCCTGCTGCAGGTCATTAAATGGACATCATATGTCATCCTGTTTGCTCAATGGAATGAACATGTCCTTAAACATCGCTGAAAATTCTGACTAGGTAATGGGTGGTAACCCTGCTTGTCTACCTCTCAGAATAGAAGTCCACCATGCCTCTGGAGACCCTGAGAACAGAAAAGTGGTAAATTCCACTCCACGCGTCTCCTTCAATCCTAGTGTAGCCAATAACTTTTCACAATGATCAATGAACTTCTGAGGCTCAATAGTAGCTGGTGTTGCATCGAACTCTGGTGGCTTAATATCCATGAAGTTCTTAAGATCTTTGGGTCGCCCAATAGCTGCAACTGAATTAGCATCCGACTGAGTAGCTGCAACATTTACCTGAACCTGTGTCAGTGTCTGTGAAGTAGTTTGAGAAACCGGAGGTCCACCCTGATTAGGCACCAATGCCTCTAACACATTCAACAATCTCATCACTATGTTTGCAGGTAAAGCAATGGTAGGTACATTAGCTGGCTCTGTCGATGGAGCATCCTGAAAAATATGTTCCTGCACATGCTCTGGAGCAACAACTCAGGGCTGACCCCCATTCACGACTCCAGACTGAGGATCGGCATGTGCCCTAGTCTGATGAGTCCCAACTTGACCACCACCACCGGTAGTACCATGTCCAACACCAGGTACAGCTGAGGAAGAACCACATTTCTTAGCCATCTGCGAAATAATATTCAAAGATTAGACTTGATTTAACTCAACGTATGAAAAAGGAATGAAAAAGGGAAAACTTCCTAGATGTTCAGTAGCCTCAAGGTCATAAGTATGGGCGCCTACATACCCATGAACAAGACTCTACTAAACACTGCTCCATGACCCGGGACCTAAAGCCTAGGCTCTGATACCAACTTTGTCACGTCCCAAAATACCCCCTAGACGTGAGTGGTACCCACTAACACCACTTGTCGGGGAAACCAAATATACATTCACTTACCCAATTATATAAGCACAGAAAAACAATTATGTGCAAGTTTAGACGCATCAATGTTAATCAATAAATAGAGAATAATAATTCAAAGAAATTCATAATCACTATATTGATTAAAGAGCACTCAAATACTAATTCTCTAGCCCAAATCCCACAATAAGACCATGGAGCATCTAAAAAGAGTAAAATTAGTTTAGCTATCGCCAAGGAAAGAATAAATGACTTTAATTAAGAAAAGCTGAAATAGCGGCCTCCACGAACAATGCGGTGGCTCACCTCGGCGATAGAATCCACTCAACCAACTCTTCAGCCACTAGCCTCGCCCATACCAAAAGTATCTGCATGGACATGCAGGTAAGGAGTGAGATATATATAAATATAACCCAGTAAGATCCTTGACTCGCCGCTTTAAACACTCCTGGATCAAGTGTTAGAAAATACAAACACACCACAAGCACAAAAAAAGAGTATTATAATAGCATATCCAACAAGTTTCAAAGAACCATTTATCCAGAACTATATCTCAATACAATTTATGCTAAGGACTTGTCATAAATGGCAATTAAAACAATTAGTCAACACCACACATCCCCGGTAGCATACATAATGCGCAAGATCTATCAAGGAGCATACACAATGTCCCTTGTCGAAAAAGAAGCATACACAATGCACAGGGAAGCATACACAATGCCTCGGGGAAATCAAGAAGCATACACAAAGCCCCTACTTCTTCGTACATAGTCTTATGTTATCACAAAAACAATTTACAAAGGACCTTAGTGTACATGAAAATAAAATATATTTGGCTATCCTCAAAGACCACCGATTCTGCCAAGCACACGCTCATCTCAACACATGGACTGGGCAGACAAAATATATTTTCAAAACAAATCTGAAAAGCAAGCACTCAAAGCTCAAACTCTCACTTACCTCGTATTCACAACTTAAGCACCCTTTCCGACAATCAAGAATTATGCTCTCGAATCTACGGATCACTTCAAGCTATACCAAAATGGATTTAGAATGGTCAAAGCCCATTGGGTGGTCATTCTCTATTTTTTTGAGCAAGTCAAAAATCAAAGTCTTAACCGTCAGTCAGATTAGATCAATTATATACCCATATATCAACTAAAACGCAGCTCCTTCAGTTAATAGACATAACTTTTTGAAATAGTAGCTTTGTAGTGTGTTGATTTCTCAAACTACTCAACCCACATTGAATGAATATATGATATTACCTCTTGTAACCATCACTTTAACCATATGACCCCCTTCTCATTATTACCTAATCAACAAAACTAGAAGTTTAGAAGTAATGTATTAATTTTTATTTTTTTTATTGCAGGTTTCACAAATCCCATATTGCACCTCTAATCCCACTAACCCATTAATCATTTCCCAATCATCTTGTCCTCCAATCATTAGCCTAATCACTGGAGGCATAATTATCCATGACAACTCCAATTTTAAACAATAATCATGAAGAATAGGGTTATGTAGATACCTTTTACTAGCTTCTGCCAACAATTCAATTTAATGGGTAGCTTATTGCATTCAACTCTCAAGTATCCATAGCCCCAATGAAAAGAAATTAAGCAGCGCTGCTTGTTTCTTCCAGAAACAGAGGAAATAAATCTTCCCTACTATGCTACTCCTTCCGTCAATGGAACGTGATAATAATCTGATTGGGGGTGTATGGGTTTGGCCCACTCTTTTTAATTCTCCTAACTTATTTATTTATTTTGGATTAAAATTACCAATTAACCTTTCATTAAAAATTAGGGTTATTACAAAATACTACTCTCAAAACTTACTATATATAGCTCCTACATATCATGTGACATATCTGGATGTCAAAATGTTCATAAATCATGTGAACATATCTGGATGTCATATTGTTCATGAAAACATAATTTTTGAAACTGGAGGTCATATTATCTGAACATGCTAATTTAGTTGAAAACATGTCATAATGTCAAATCATGCTAAATTTATTCTCAAATCATGGATTTAAGAGATACTTATAGAAACTCATATAAAATAATGCATAAGGATTAGAAATCATATAGAGACATAAGTAAACTGAATGTTCAAGAAAACTCCATAATTGGGTAAGATTCTTAGTTTCATAATTTCATAAATTCAAAGTAAAACTTGAGGTTTTGGGCATAGGGGTGAAAGAAAACCCTTACTGAATATCCACATACCTGAATTTGAAGACTTTCTTAGCTTAGAACTTGTGGATGGAGAATTAGGGAAAACTCTAGGTCTTGAAGCTTGAGAGAAGGATCCTTTTCTTATTTTCTAATGTTGGAATGTGAGAATGAGAATGAACTTGCCTAAGGGTGAATAATACCTCTCTAATTAGGCATAAAATGAGTGGAAAAAGGCCAGAATAGCCCTGAGTTAAAATTAAAAGCTGTGGGAAATTCTCGCTAGATGGGCTTACTTGACGGCCCATCGGACCTGCCAGGGCCCATTCGGGGGGAACTTCGGAATAAAACTGGCTGGGATGGTCCACTGGGTGGTTCTCACAATAGAGGTCCACGGCCCGTTGTGGCTCCCATGGCACGTGACCTGTCCATCAAACTGGGAATAGCTGACCAAGCCTCTGGTCGATTCCCACGGTAGGCTCCCACGACTCATGGGATTCTTCATGGCACGTAGCCTATCCGTCGAGGCTGAAACATGCGACATCCCATCGGGTCTCCCATTGCCCATTGCGGATGCTCATGGGACTCAAAATCTACAGGTTTTAGCTGAATTTCTAAGTCTAAACATGAGTTCAAATTCTGGGGTGTTACAATATCTCCCACTTGAGATCATTCGTCCTCAAATGAATACTAAATAAGCTAAGTTTAGAGGGAAAGAGATGCAATTCCTACCAACTGAGTACTAAAAGCTAAAATACTGGCACAATACCTGAGTTTCTACTATGACAAGGTTGAACTAAATTCGTAAAATATGAATGCATACGGGGAGCAAGAGAATAACCGAAGGAACATAACTAAAGGAATATACTAAGGAGGAAATTTTTACCTCAAGATGAAACTGGAATGGGAGGGAAGAGGTAAGGGTACTTGGTCATTATAGCTGCTTCTGCTTCCAAAGTAGCTCCTTCGACTGATTGGTTACTCCAAAGAATTTTCATCAAAGAGACTTCCTTATTCCTCAACTTATGAACCTGACGATAAATAATCTCAACTGGGACCTCTTTATAAGTGAGACTATCCTTTACGCTCACACTGTCTAATGGCACAATTTAGGCCAAATCACCAATACACTTCTTCAACAAGGATATATGAAAGACTGGGTGAACCGTTGCTAACTCTAATGACAACTCTAACTCATAAGCTACATTACCAACTCTCCTCAAAACCCTGTAGAGACCTACATATCGAGAACTAAGCGTACCCTTCTTACAAAATCTCATTACATCCTTTATAGGTGAAACCTTTAGAAACACCCAATCATCAACCATAAACTCTAAGTCTCTTCTCCTTACATCTGTATAGGATTTTTGTGACTCTGGGTAGTCTTCGACCTCTCCCTAATGATTTGAACCTTGTCAATAGTTTCATGGACTAAACCTGGACCTATCAATGTTGCTTCAACTGCCTCAAACCAACATATAGGTGATCTACACGTCCGCCCATAAAGTGCTTCATATGAAGCCATCTGAATGCTAAAATGAAAACTATTGTTATAGACAAATTCTATGAGAGGCAAATGATCATCTCAATTACCTTTAAATTCGATCACACAAGCCCTCAACATATCCGTTAAATTCTGGATGGTACCCTCTGCCTGACCATCAACCTACAAATAAAAAGTTGTGTTAAGGTTCACTTGAGTACCAAGACCTTTTTAAAATGACTTCCAAAATAGGGATGTAAACTGAGTACCCCTATTTGAGATGATAGACAAAAGAACCCCATGATATCTAACTAACTCATGAATGTAGATTCTGGCATAGTTCTCTGTTGAATCAGTAGTCTTGACAGCTAAGAAGTAAGCTGACTTACACATCCTGTCTACTATCACCCAAATAAAATCATGCTTTCAGCGAGTACGTGGTAATCCTGTAATGAAATCTATATTGATCACTTTCCACTTTCAAGTAGGAATGTTAATATCTTGAGTCATACCTTCCGGTCTCTGATGCTCTACCTTTACCTGCTGGCAGTTGGGACATTTAGCCAAAAAATATACGATGTTCCTCTTTATGCTATTCTACCAATAGACTTCCCGTAGGTCACGGTACATCTTGGTGGTACTTGGATGAATAGAATACCTGGAGTTGTGCACCTCTATCAAAATCCACTGCCTCAACTAATCCACATTTGGAACACATAATCGACCCTGGTAGCGCACACTATCTCCCCATTGGGAGAAAACCTCTACCCTTTACTGATGGAATGCACCTTTCAACTGATGCAAGATAGGATCACTGTCTTGTTTCTCCTTCACCTCAACTACCAAAGAAGATTCCAACCCATTCTAAACTAATAACACCACCATCCACTGAGTCGGTAAGGGGACCCCTAAACGAGCAAGTCTATGAACATCCTTAGCTAACTCTTTCTTTCCTTTTTTAACCTATGACACACTACCCATGGACAACCTGCTATGTGCATCAGCCACTAGCCCACTACATTAGCCTTACCCAGATGGTAAATCACACTTATGTCGAAGTTATTAAAAAGCTCAAGCCATATTCTCTGATAAAGATTTAACTCTTTCTGAGTGAACATATACTGGAGGCTCTTATGGTTAGTAAACACATCCACATGGACTCCATATAAGTAGTGCCTCCAAAGCTTTAAGGAAAACATGACTGCTGCTAACTCAAGATCACGAGTTGAATAGTTCTTCTCATAAATCTTAAGCTGCCTAGAAGCATAGGTAATAACCTTACCACATTGCATCAAAAAACAATCTAAGCCAACTTTTTATTCATCGCAATGCATGACAAAGCCATCTAAACCCTCTAGTAGGGAAAAAACTGGGGTTGTGGTCAATCTGGTCTTCAATTTCTGGAAGTTCCTTTCACACTCATCGGGCCACTGAAACGTAAACTTTTTTTTGAGTCAATCTGGCCAATGAGGCAGCTATGGATGAAAACCCTTCAGTAGATCTTTTGTAGTAACCAGCTAAGCCCAAAAGCTTCTAATGTCTATCGGAGAAATGGGTCTAGGCCAGTTCTTTATTACCTCTATTTTCTGCGAATCCACTTGAATACCCTCACGGGACACCATATGACCCAGAAAAACAATTGACTGTAACCAGAACTCATACTTAATGAACTTAGAAAATAATTGATGATCCTTGAGAGATTGCAGCACAACCCTCAAATGGTTTGCATGCTCTTCCTAACTCCGAGAGTAGACAAGGATGTCATCTATAAAGACAATGACAAACATATCCACGTACTATTTGAACACCCTGTTCATCAAGTCCATTAAAGCTGCAGGAGCATTCGTTAGTCCAAAAGACATAACTACAAATTCATAGTGACCATACCGAGTTCTAAAGGTTGTCTTTAGAATTTCACTTTCTCTAACTCTGAGCTGATGATAACCGGATCTGAGGTCAATCTTGGAGAAGTAACTGGCACCCTGAAGCTGGTCAAACAAGTTAGCAATCCTAGGGATGGGATACTTATTCTTGATTATGACCTTGTTCAACTGACGATAGTCATTGCACATTCTAAGAGAACCATCTTTTTTATAGACAAAGAGGAATGAAGTACCCCATGAAGAGATGTTGGGTCTGCTAAAACCTTTGTCTAAAATGTCATTCAACTGATCTTTTAGTTCCTTAAGTTCCTCTGGAGCCATTATGTAAGGAGGAATAGATATAGGTTGCATATCTGAAAGAGGGTCTATACCAAAGTCAATATCCCTCTAGGGAGGGACTCCAGGCAAATCCTCAAGAAACACTTCAGAGAACTCTTTCACTACTGGAACTGACTGGAGAGATGAGGTTTAGGACTAAAAATCCATAAACCAAACTATATGATAGACGTACCCTTTAGAGATTATTCTCCTAGCTTTGAGATAAAATATGAATGACACTTTGATAATGGAGGACTACCCTGCCACTCTAATATAGGTTTATCTGGAAACTGAAATTCTATGACTCTGGTTCTGTAGTTGATTGAGGCATAACCGGTATGTGGCCAATCCATGCCAAGAATGATGTTAAAATCTGTCATGTATAATTTCACTAAGTCTGCTGAGGTGACTCTATAGAGGACTAAAACTAGCCAATTTCTGTATACCCTCTTAGCTAGGACTAACTTACCAACTGGAGTAGAGACATAGAAGGGATCTAGGAGTTGTTCAGGACTGACTTCAAACATGCAAGCAATATATGAGGTCACAAAAGACAATGAATTCCCCTGGGTCTTGAAAAGCATAAACATCAATAGAGAAGACTCGTAATATACCAGTGACTACATCAGGTGAGTCCTCCTGGTCCTGGCGATATGACATAGTGTAGAATGATTTTAGCGCTGGCCACTACCTATGCCAGAAGTGGAACCCTACTGAGTTGGGTGGCCTATTTGAGCTACTGAAGTAGTACCTTGAGTCATGTCACCTCCACTGATCTGTCTAGCTGAGGGAAAATTCTTAATCTTATGACCCATTTGTCTGCATCTAAAACATCCACCTGTGCCATAGCAAAACTCTCCAAGGTGATTCTTACCACACTTGTTGCAAATAGGGTAAAAAGTCCCTTTCATAATATTTCCCTAAGAACTATAGCATGTATCTCTAGCTGCTTGATCATGCCTGGGTATGAGCATTGAGAAAAGAGCACTAGCTGATGATGGCACTGGTTCTGATGACCTCTTCTAAAATAAAGACTGGTGTCCACCTCCGAACCTCTGATGACTGAAATCCAAATCCTCTATTCTGGCCCTTTTGTTCTCCCTTTCGCTCTCCTGTAGTTTATCCTTCTCAATCCACTGAGCATGGGTCATGAGCCTGGAAATATCCATATCCCACAATAACATGGCCGTCCTGCATTCTTTCTTCACCAAGTTAGATACGCCAGAAACAAACTTACTCATTCGGGACCTCGGCTCGATCGCCATAGATGAAGCATACTTGGAGAGCTGAGTGAACTTCAGCTCATACTCTTGGACTGACATTGAACCTTTCCTCAAATTCATACACTTTTTAGCCTTAGCCTCTCTCAACTACCTTGGGAAGAACTTGTCCAGAAAAGCCTCAAAGAAGCACTCCCAAGTCATAAGAGCTGCATTTCTGCCCCTACCCTCCTTCCACTAAGTGTACCAAATATGAGCAACATCCTTGAGCTGGTAAGAGGCTAGCTGAATGTTATCGATACCAGTCACTTGCATCACCTCAAGAATATTATTTACCTTATCAATGAAATTATGCGGGTCTTCACCAACCTTAGACCACAAAAACTCTGGCAGTTTCATACGAGCAAAGTCTCTAACTCTGGAAGCAATTATCCCACTATTTGGGTTAGCAGGAATAGGTGCCTGCTGATTCTCTTGAGCAATCATAACTTGGGCCAATATTTGGATGGCATTCCTGAACTCAGCATTTGTGACCTCGTGGTTTGGAACTAGAGGGTTTGCGTTATGAGCATTGACTCTGCGATGAGGCATGATCTAAAATGCATAAAGAATAGATTAGAAGGGAGAATAGAGTTAAACTCTATTGCAAAATAAAGAACGTGAAAGAAGTAGAGCTTTTCCTAAAATGTCTTATAGCGTCCCTCTCATAAGTGTGGCGGGCATCACACCGATGAAAAGTACTCTACTTAACGCGGATTTAAGACATCCTAGGACTCTTGAAACCTGATGTTCTGATATTAAGTTTGTCACACCCCAAGACTACCTCATAGAAGTAAAACAAGACCTGAAACCACAAGTGATCCCAAGATAACCCTTGGCCTTAGCATGACTTAAACATAAGCAACATAAATACTGAGTGGAAGCTTAATTAAAGCAATGAGCAAACTCAAATAGATAACATGGAGTCTAAAAATATAAAATTGGATACACTGTCTAAACTATGTTTGAAAACCCTCTATAAACTAATAAGATTAGTTGCTGGGATAAGATCCCCAGCTAACTCTAAGTAATGAAAGAAAGGCATAAAACTAACTAAAGCTCATAAGTAGTCCTCGAATGATGAGAACTCACCAGATGCGGCTGGAGGTCATGTTGTATCTAGCCACGAGTCTTAGAGTGAGCACCTGAATCTAAATCATGATAAGATGCAATACAAAGAGGTATATGATAAGTACTATGAAATATACTACGTATGCGAGACATACATGAATCGTAATAAAATGTACGTGAAAACATATTTAAGGTTGAAAGCATGTAACCGTAGTGAAACTGTAATGTAATGACTCAAGCAATATCATAAGCTGAAAACATATTTGAAATCGTAAAGCATAAGTAGTAATTCTGAAATGTAAAAGCTAAGAGTCATATACATTCAAATACTTAAAGTCATTTCTGTTGGGGTTTCTTATAATCGATATAGACCATGCGAGCTACATGGAATCTAACTTTTGTACCCTTAGTTGGCAGAGCTGTCTTGTACCTTTCCGGGGTACTAGACCATGTTTAGAGTGTAACCACTATCATGAGCCCATTGGGCAAATAAATCCTACGTTGGTAATGTAGTTTTAGACTTGGATTATCGAGAACCCTTGTCAGCTCGATGCTAAATACTACTCCCAAAACTTACTATATAAAGCTCATACATATCATGTGACATATCTGGATGTTAAAACTGTTCATAAATCATGTGGACATATCTAGATGTCATATTGTTCATGAAAATATAATTCTTGAAACTAGAGATCATGTTACCTAAACATGCCCATTTTTCTTAAAAACATGTAGTAATGTCAAATCATGCTAAATTCATTCTCAAATCATAGGTTTAAGAGATATTTGCAAAAACTCATATAAAATCATGCATAAGTATTAGAAATCATGTACAGACATAAGTAAAATGAATGTTCAAGAAAATTCCATAATTGATTAAGAATCCTAGCTTCATAACTTCATAAATTCGAAGTAAAACTTGAGGTTTTGGGCATAACGGTGAAAGAAAACTCTTACTTAAAACTCACATACCTGAACTTGCAGACTTTCTTAGCTTAGAACTTGGGGATGGAGAATTAGGAAAGAATCCTAGGTGTTGAAGCTTGAGAGAAGGATCATTTTCTTATTTTTTGATGTTGAAATGTGAGAATGAGATTGAACTTGCCTAAGAGTGAATAATGCCCTTCTAATTAGGCCTAAAATGGCCTATCTTAGGATTTCAAAGAGTGAGAAAATACCAAAATATCCCTGAGTTAAAATTAAAATATGCATGAAATTCTTGCCAGAAGGTCTAACCCGATGGCCCGTTGGACCTACAATGACCCATCGTAATGGAGTTGGTTGGGCTGGTCTACTAGGTGGTTCTCAGGATGGAGGCCCATGTCCTGTGGTGGATCCCACGGCATGTGGCCTGGCCGTCAGACTGAAAAATGCTGACCAAGCCTCTGGTCGATTCTCACAGTGGGCCCTCGTGACTCGTAAGACTCCCCACGGTATGTGACTAGTCTGTCAGAGATGAGAAGGCACTGCAGTTCCAATGATACTGTGATCTCCCATCGGGCCTCCCACGACTTGTGGCGGCTGCCTGTGGGACTCGGAGTCAGTAGGATTTAACTAAATTTCTAAGTATAAATGTGGGTTCAAATTCTGGGGTGTTACATACAAGATCTCTAAATAGGAACCCAATCACATGCGAAAAGAATTTACTACTAACATGAGGATGTTATAACTCGCAATACCCCAGATATCATTCACTACTTCAATTGTTACTTATCTGATCCCTCATCCTCCAAGGAGATGAACTCAAATTCATGTTTAAGTTTATATGCACAATTACACTTGACACCCTTATGGTAAGTGTGGTGACCGACCTGCGTATACAAGTTAAATTTTTAATTATAATTGTCTTCTTTTTTTACTCGAATCTATCTGTTTCAAATCAACTAATTTTCTAGACATGTACTGCATTATCGAATCACTCATGACAATTGATGTGAGGTGAAAAATACATATATTTAGTTATTATTCGCCTTATATTTTTTTACTTTTATTATTTTTTTGGGCATTAATTTTATGGATGATGCGTAATATTATATTTTTTCATGTGTAGAATTAAAATAATGTGAAAGAGAAAAACTTTAAAGTAGAAACGAATTAAAAATAAAATCATATAAGAAAATCAAACAGATAACTTAATGGATTGAATCTAATATTTCATTAATATTTACATCTATTCAACATAAGCAGCAAGGAGCAAATTGACAATTGAAGAACAAAATAAAAAACAACCACGTGTCTTGAAGACCAAAGTGCATAATTGACTCCTCAAAATAAATCAGGCCGACGCACTGAGTGGCGCACTACTCAAACCGATATACTTTTAACAAAATGCAAATTATCAGACTGGCGCATCCGGTAGAGTGCCAGTCCTATCCCGCGATGAATTTCTTTTAAATCTTACTCCAAGTTTATTAAGGATTAAGGGTTATTTCCTACATCTATAAATACATCCCAATCACGTTATGTACATAACTTTAGACCTCGAGAGATAGGAGTCATCGTGGAGGCTCGAAGAATTTTGGTTTTATATTTTTCTTCTTTATTTAATTATATTTATATTTTTCCTTGGATGATTTATTATAATTTCTCCATGTCTATGTCGAGTTAAGCTTCTTATTCTTGGATTATGGTAGCTTCATTATTGTTGTAGTAAATTCTTGATTCGATTTGTGAAGATTATCATATTAGTTATTTTATGTCACGCCCCGAGGCTACCTCCTAGACTTATCCAGGGACCCGGGACCACAAGTGCCCCAAGTTAACCCTTGGTCATAGCATAACTCAGGTATATCAAATAAGCATAGCGGAAGCATAATAGGAAATAGATAACTCAATCCATAAGATAAAAATCAAGAGGAACATGATTTGAAGAAGACCCGAATACTGTCTATGTCTGAAAAGCCTCTACACATAACATAAGGAGTTGCTAGGACAAGACCCTAGCTAACTCAAGGTACGGAAGTAAATAAGCAAAACTAGCTAGAATTATAACTAGCCCTCGAACAATGAGGACTCACCAACACTGACTGGAAATGGCCTGCGGTCTCTTACAATGAGCCTGAGGGAGGGAACCTGAATCTGCATCATCGAGAGGATGCAGCGCAAAGTATACGTCAGTACTATAGGATGTACCGAGTATGTGAGATATGCATGATCATGATAAAAATATACTTAAAACATGATTGAAATGAGTTCATGTATGTAGAGAGATAGCATAATAAAATATCAAGATATAAGGCATAAAACGTGAAATAAAGTAAGGATTTAAAGTAGAGTATAATATAACTTATTAGCAAAAAAAAACATCCGAGAGTTTCTCTTAACCGAAATTAAACCATGCTGAGCTACATGGAGTTCAGTGCCATGCACCCACACTGAAAAACACTTTCCTAACTGGTCAAAGTTAGAACCATGTCATACCAGGATCCTGTCATAAGCCACAGAGGGCACCTACGGTGGCACGTAGTTTTGGGACTAAGGGTACTCTCACCCGGTCCAACTCGGTGCTAAATACTACTACCAAAACATATATATATATATATATATATATATATAACATGAGGCTCACATACATGTGACATATCTAGATGTCAAAACTTATTCATAAACATATTCATACCCCGGATCTTCATACTACTCACGAACCTTGGTTTTAGAAAATGATTCATGAGTATTGATGGTATATCGGGTGTCTTGTATTTCATAATACTTCATAACTTATGAAATTTGTGTACTTCATGACTTGTAAAACTTTGCATGGCTCTAGTTCAATTTTGTAATACATACATTTTCATAGAACATAGGAAGTAGTCATGCACTTGCTTAAAAAATTCATGAGAATACATGTTATCAATTTCCCAATTTTTCTTAAATCAAACCATGCATGTAGGATTTACCATAATTAGCCTTCAATTCAAAATAGGAGTTCATATGTAAAAACCCATGCAAAATCATGCAATTTAGTAGTACTTTCATAATAAAATCATAAGAAGGCAATTTATAGCAAAACCCGTAAGAATTGGGTAAGAACCCTAATTTGAAAGTTCATGAAATCAAAATAAAGATTTAGGGTTTTGGGCACAAGGGTGAAAGGAACCCATTATTTAATACCCACATACCTTGATTGAAGCTAACCCACTTGAAATTGAGAAGAAGGGGAGGCTTGAACTTGGAGCTTGAAACCCTAACTTGAAGCTTGAGAAGATGGAACTTTTTTTCTCCTTTTGGAAGTTGATTGAAAGAATGGGAGAGAACTTAGGCAAAGTGGGAATAAAAACCCTCCTAAACAGGCTTAAAACAACTTAGTATAGGAGTTAAAAGAGTGGGAAATTACAAAAATACCCCTGGACTTAAACTTGGAAAAAGATGGAAAAAGTCAGCTTCAGAGACCACGAGTCAGTCCACGATTTGTCATCCTAAAGGACGAGCTATCAACTTATCCGTGGTTTCAAATGCCACTTCTAGGGGTTTACTGGAACTCAACACCACGATTCACTCTACGGTTTGTGGTTCAGGATGACAGACCGTCCTGTTGACTCATGGTTCTGACTTTAGGATATGAGAATCCTCTGATCCTCAGGGATTACGAGTGGAAGAACGGGTCATGGAATAGGTTGACGAGTCGCCAACCCACTCATGGAATTTAAAGGACTTGGTACCTCTCTGAAGGTGATTCCACGGTTACTGGATGGACAATCATTCAAAATGATGACCCATCAAGTCATTCGTGAAAACTTGGTAGAAAAGCTGAATTTTGACAAACCACGGGTCACTCTACTGACCGTGGTTTTGGTCTACGGGTCGTGAACCAACTAGTGGTTTTGAAGATAAAAAATTTAAGATTCAGTTCAGAAATCACGAGTCACAGTACGGACCGTGGTTTAGAATCACGGTTCGTCATCCCTATTTGTAGTCACTGACAGTGCTGCAGTAAATTGTCTATATCTTTTTACTCTGGACTCGATTAATGCACGGTAGGTGGCGTTGGAAATAAGAATAAAAAATCTTTAATTTAGGGGTACTAGGCTACCTAACTCTTTATATTTTAGGAGGAATGGTCGATTGAAGTTGACCCTAGTTTAGTCTTACAAGAAAACTTACTTGGATGAGGTGCTTGTGACTTAACTTGATGATAGGAGTTTCTTATGAACATGATTCGCATCCAAAGTATTCACCACACTAGGAAAATGATCATTACACTCATGAAAAAGGTTCAGGTATTAGCATAGGATTTTTAGGGTGTTACAATATCTCTCCCTTGGGATCATTCGTCCTCGAATGATGACTAAGCAAGTAAACTCTAGAGGGAAATTTTTTTACCAAATTCAACTTTTAAATCAAAGATTTTCAAATACGCGCGATGTTAATAAAAATTATCAAATTTAGGCTCGCAAGCCTTTGATACGAGATGAAGGTTAAGGTCATACGATCGCATATCACTATCGCACAATTTTGATGACTCAACTCTTAAGACTCAGCTCTAAAATAGGGAATTGACCCTAAAGACCAAACGAACGGCCAGGGCACCAAACCACCAGTCCCAGCAAGCCATAAACGAATTGAGGCCGCTACACACAAGCTCTAACGGTACAAGGAAATCATAAACGCGGGAATACCCGACAGGGTCATTACAATCGTAGTTTATATATTTTATTTTTCAGAATCTACCATTACATTTTTTCTCTTAAATTTGTTATTACTATTCTATTGATTGGTTACCAATGAGGATAAATGGAAAATTGATAAGTTGGTAATCTACCAACTTATTGAGTCTTTATTCATGAATTATTGTCATGTTTTGATGGGAATTAGAGGTACTTATTGCCTTTATTGATGAAAATGTATGTACTCTTGGTCAAGAGTAGAAAATAAAGAAATTGTACCCAAAGAACCCAAAAAGAGTTGAAATGTGAAGGTGATCGAAAATGAGGAAGAATCTGATGAGAAGTGCGACCGACATGCGAGCCGCACAATGCAGTGTGCGGTCTGCACCTCTCTTCGCATCTAACCACTGAAGCAACTAAGATCACTGGTTTGAGGAAAGAGGACATGCGATTTGCAGAACCTGTGGTGCAACCGTACGTCGTGTCGCACGTTGCATCACACCATTCTCGAAGGGCATTTTTGTTCAACTCCAAGTGACGCATTGAGAAGCTTCTAAAATCTATTTTAGAGTGTGTATCATATATAGAATTTTAGTTTTGAGTTTTCTTAAAAGATATATTGAGAGTGTACTCTTCTCTCTTGGTATTCTCTACTTAGAATTCACCATTTTTGAATTGATTGGGCTTGGATTTGAATATTGGGTAGAATATGAATAGAATCATGAGTTACCCAATTGGTATATCTTCTTATTTACTTAGTATGAACAACTAATTTTCTTGTCTAGGGGTATGTGTATTTAAATTTGGGTTCCCATAATCTTGGGACGACCATTGCTAGCCACAGCAAGAGCATTGGTTGACATGGAGAAAAACGAACTGACCTTCCGATTGAACAATGAAATGGTCAAGTTCGATGTGTCCAGAGTGATGAAGCAACCAAGTGACATGAGGGTGGTCGCGGTCATCAATGCTATTGAGGAAGTCCCTGCTGATGTGTATCCTGAGGAGAAACATGTAGAGGAAGGCGGTGAAAATAGAACGAAGAAACGAAAACACCGCAAGAGAATCTATAAAGAAAGAGCGAAGAAGTTGTCGCGACTAGCGATGGAGCCCAAAAAGGAAGCTAGAACGCCACACTCCATCGAGTTCTCCTGTTTTGGAGACCCTGGCGGTCTCCAACATCATTCCAAAATCTGAGTCACATCGACTTCACAGGTATTCCTTTATTCTCACAGTTTTTTAGTTTGCATATAGATGCATTGGGGACAATGCATGAGTCTAAGTTGAGGGTGTTGGGAAACCTGTGAGTCACCACCAAGGGTTTTTGTTGCCGAGTTCTTTTCCCTCCGGTGTGCTATCTAGTAGAACCGGCATGTTTAGGTTGTTTAATTTAAATTTTTTTTTTTAGTGTCTATAGCAAAGCATGCGATTTCTTATCAAAGTAGCGCCCCTTTAAAAATTTTCTGGTTTTGAGCTTATGTTGAAACGATTGACTGTCTGGATCCTTGTATGTCATTGTGTGATTATGAGTAGAATGAGTATGCTTAAGCCGAGCGGTGGTTTGATAGTTGGTGGCGATATAGTTTCTTGGTGCCAAGAGCGTGTGAGATTATTGTCATAAATTCTTACTCTGTGCATGCATCTAGAACTTGCCCGGTCTATTTTGCTAAGTTTGAAGTTTGGTTGCTTAGGAAAGGATCACAGGCCCTTTTTGTGTGCAGTCCACTTAACCTAAAAGACCGTCCAAATATAAATAATCCCTTAATCCCTGTTTGAGCCATAATTGACCTTATTCTTTCAATAACCTGTCACCATTCACGTTTAACTTTGAATCCCTATCTTGGCCCTGGTCCTTCCTTGGACATCGTGCACCTCGACTCAGGCAATCAGCCTAAGTTGAGGGTGGCTACTATAGAGATAAACCCTGTGTTGGCCCTGGTCCTTCCATGGACATCGTGCACCTCAACCCAGGCGATCAGCCTAAGTTGGGGGTGGCTACTATAGAGGTGAATGATAAGAAAAAGAGGATAGTGAAGATTGGTTATGAATAGAATGAAAAATCGGGTGTGTGCCTAAGAGATGAAAAAGATCGAAAAAGAAATAAAAAGAATTGTCAAAATAAAGAGGTCGCACCTGTAGCTAGAAAGAAGGAAATAAAAAGGTGAATAAGGATGGACAAAGTAAAGTTATGTGGTAATAAGACGTCGGTAGTTCCAAGGAGGGCTTAGTCACTAACCCCTAAATGTATCCTACCTGCACCCGAAGCCTCATTACAAGCCTAAACAAGTCCTGTAGTGATCCTGAGCGGCTTTCTGAAGAACTGAAATAGAATAGTAAGGGCAAGCCTATGGTATCGCATGTGCATTGTTTGAAATCGTTTGTGAGTGTGAGCGCTTACCTAGTCCCAAATCTTGTGTGTGGGATTTCTTTGTGGTGAGGGCACCAAGATGTCTGTATTGTCTATTGATTGTTAGGATAGCTGCGCGTGTGTATGTAGAATGTTCTATCATATCGAATGACATGTTTGGATCCTTGCAAGTTAGTGTTTCATACATTCGTGTGCTACGAGGGAGCTTGATTTAATTGAATAAGTTTTGAATGACCATGAGTTGCTATAAACACGAGTTTGTTTCTTAGTTGAGTCGTAGTATTGTTTTATGTCATGTTGCTTGAGGACAAGCGAACGTTTTAAGTGGAGGGTGTTCTCACCGCCTTCCTCTATACGTTTTAAGTGGAGGGTGTTAACTTTTGTTTGTGTTGTTTTCTGGTGTCTATAGCAAGCATGGCTTTTTGGAAAGTTGAACTAAAAGGAGCCCCCTCCGAAAAAGTTGCTTTTTGTACTTGTGTGTGGAAAATTAACTGTTATGGATCCTTGAGTGTCTTTGTATGCATGTGCGAAGAACGATCTTGCTTAAGACGAGCTGTTGTTTTGATAGTTGGTAGTGGTATGGTTTCTTGGTGCCAAGTGTGTGTGAGCTGATTGTTATAAACTTTTACTCTGTGCATGAATCAAGAACTTGCCCGGTCTATTTTGTTAAGCTTGAAATTGGTTGCTTAGGAAAGGAGCACAAGCCCTTTTTGTGTGCAGTCCACTTAGCCTATAAGACCGTCCAAATGGAAATAATCCCTTTGATCCCTGTTTGAGCCATAATTGACCCTATTCTTTCAATAACCTGTCACCGTTTCTTTTTAACTTTGAATCCTTATTTTGGCCCTGGTCCTTCCTTGGACATCGTGCACCTCAACTCAGGTAATCAGCCTTAGTTGAGGGTGGCTACTATAGAGGTAAATGATAAGAAAAATAGGATGGATAAGATTAGTTGTGGATAGAATGAAAATTTTGGGTGTGTGCCTAAGAAAAGAAAGAAAAAGAAACGAAAAAGAGATGAAAAAAAATTGTCAAAATAAAGAGGCCGCACCTGTAGCTAGAAAGAAGGGAATAAAAAGGTGAATAAGGATGGACGAAGAAAAGTTAAGTGGAAATAGTAGGTCGGTGATTCCAAGGAGGGCTTAGTCACTAACTCCTAAATGTATCCTACCTGCACCTAAAGCCTCATTACAAGCCAAAACAAGTCCTGTAGTGATCCTGAGCGGCTATCTGAAAAACTGAAATAGGATAGCAAGGGCAAGCTTATGGCATCGCATGTGCATTATTTGAAATCGTTTGTGAGTGTGAGCGCCTTACCTAATCCCAAATCTTGTGTGTGAGACTTCTTTGTGGTGAGGGCACCGAGATTTCTGTATCATATATTGACTGTTGGGATAGCTGTTGTGTGTGTATGTAAAATATTATATCATATCAGAATGACATATTTGGATCCTTGCAAGTTAGCATTTCATACATTTGTGTGCTACCGGGGGGCTTGATTTAAATTTAATAAATTGAGTGGCCATGATTTGCTAGAGATATGTGTTGGTATTCTTAGTTGAGTCGTCATTTTATTTTTGTTGTCATGTTGCTTGAGGACAAGCGAACGTTTTAAGTTGAGGGTGTTGATGTGCCGAGATTCTACGGCACATTTGACGCCTTTAACTAAGAATACTCGGGAGTTTTCAAGCAACTTTTGTGGTTTTTGATGTTTTATTGTTATATTTGCAGGAAATGGAGCTAGAGATGGAAACAGAAGAAAAAAAATGTTCAAAAACCTCAACTGGTTAAGCCTGACGGCTGGCATGACTGACCGTCACACCTGTGACTGGCCGTCAGCTAGGCCGCCAGAACGAGATAGCAATTTCATCGAGCACTACCTAAGAGTGACGACCTATCTGACGGGCCGTCACTGGCCTGACGGACCGTCACCCAGGCCACCAATATAAAAAGTTGTAATTCGTCACTTGCTGGATGACTTACCTGAGAATTTTCCTGGAAGCTCACTGCTTAGCTGTGACAGCTCAAGCGACGGCCCGTCACATGCATGACGGTCCGTCAGGCGACCCGTCAACGCGAAGCGGGATTCCGAAAATTCTATTTTTGGACTTTATTTCCTGGACTGCTATAAATACCCAGTGTTAGGGTTATTTTATTATTCATTACCCAAGATTTCTAGAGACTATTTTGAGCGACTTTTTGAGAGGAAAAATACGACATACACGTTTCTTTCTTCTTCTTCGATTACTCTTGGGATTTTTGGCTTCTTGTTCTTGGATAATTGAAGTAAATTTCATACTATTTGTAAGAATCCTTCTCTTATTATGAATATGATTTTCTTCTATTTATTTAATAGCATGAGTAGCTAATTTCCCACAACTAGGGTTGTGGGAGCCATGGAAAAAGTAACAATATAGATTCCGGGTAGCGTAGGGTTCAATTTATATGTTGTCACGTTGTTAATCATTCGTTATTTACGTTTTCTAATGGTTGCAAACATTAGAACATACCTAGGTTTGATTTGCTTGAACAAAGAGATTAAAACCAGGAAATTTGATTAACTACGAGGATTCGAGACTACCAACTCTCGTCTTATGATTAATGCTGTAACTAGATTAATCTACTTGATGTTTAAGATTGAAATAAGAAATTTCACCTTTTCAAGTTCGAGAGAATTGAAAAGGAAATTCATCTATTTGGTTGAGAAACGTTTAGATGATACCATTAATTCAATCACATCGTGATATACATATAGAAAGAACCCGGTTAAGCTTTGAGTCAAAATTGTTACGACGCCATGGTGAACACTTCCCTAGTTCACCTCTTCTACTGAATTTTACTCGTTAAAACTTGCAATTTGTTATTTGAAACAATCAAAATTTGATCCATACAAACCCCCCATTTACCGGAAACTATTGATTATTAGTCATCTAATTCACTAACAACTTAATTTGCACCTTATTCCCTGTGGGATCGACCCCAAACTCTGTTGGGTTCTATATTTGACGACGATCGCTTACGCTTCTTAATTGAGGTGTAATTTGGGCGCATCATGTACCTCTATGCGTCAGTGCTACTGCTGGTCTTCTTCAGCGTCCAATAGAAATTGTCCAAGGTTTTCCCTCCAACATGCTCTCATATATATTGATCCTTACTTGGAGGAAAACCTAGCTTTTGCATTTGGATAAAAAAGGACACTTCCTCTTGATAGCAAAAGCCGCCTGAAGTTTTACTCAACAACAAAGACACATCAACCGAAGAACCAGTTGCTCAATCATGAATATGTATTTAGTTCTAGGTTGATTGCTTGTATTTGTTTTGCTCTTAACATTGTAAACTCACTCCTCACCAAGAGGCTTGTGTGAGTGGTTTTTCTATCTATTCTCTGATCAGGTAGATCAAAATCTGTAGGCTAGAGTTAGCTGCAATAACACACAATAGAGTTATTGTGGTGTGTGCTTGCAATAGAGTTATTGTAAGTTAGAGGGATTGAAGTGTTCAATTCCTAGATTGCAATAGGTTGTAATCTGAAGGTTGCTCAGGTTTTAGTGAAGTGGTTGATAAATCCTACGAGGTAGGTCGTGGTTTTACTCCCTTGAGCAAGGAGGTTTCCACGTAAACATCTTGTCTCATTTACTTTACTGCTTTACTGTTGTGGGTGTTGATTGTGTTTTCATTTATATCTGAGGACCAAGTGAGGAACCTGGTTCCTAGCTTGGTTAGTGGGTCACACAAACCTTCACTAATGCTTGTAAGGATGGTAGTCGAGCTCCGGCAAGAATCTCATGAAACTGGACTCAAAGTTCCTCACGGAGCTAACAAAATTTTTCGCGAGCATTACCTATAGCAGAAGTTGGCTATAAAATTGCACAAGTTCTATCGATATTACTGTCCTGTCTATCTACACTTGTCTTTTATAAGGTGTATAGGGAGAAAAGGATGTGGATGCTGTAAATTTATATGGCTGTATCTTGGCTTTGCCTTAGGATAGATCTAACAGACAGAATTTCAATTTGGGAACATAAGTGTATGTGGATGGATGTTTTGATTAGTTTGTGTTTTCATCCTCTCAATGCTAATGGTTTTTACAGCACCAAAGGGAGGAGAGATATGAGTTGTGCTTAAATGGAGAAATGGAGAAGTGAGGATTTATATATCAGTTTGCAACTGAGGCGTAATTGTTGTTATAAATAGCGTGGCCTAGCGGCCAATGGAGTGGATGAAAACCTTGGAACTAGCTTGGACTCAAATCGCAGCAAAGACAAAAAAACGCCAAAGTGATTTCTTTCCATCTGTAAGCCACAGCAAACAGAGTTAACCGACACTTATGTTGGTAGTAGGTAGCATGTACCGGGTTGAATCGACCAAGTTCATGAAAGCTAGCTCAGACAGTTTATTGGCTGCATGAGTGTGGTCACAGCACGGTAGAAGTCCTGCAAATCAGCACGACACTTAACAAATTGATCTTTGTTGTTGATAGAACAAACACTAATACTTTAATTGAATCGATCAAATCAAATATGTATATCAAAGTGCTCCAAATTCTCCAGACATCTCTTTGCAACCAGAGTACTTAAAAGGACATCACATGTACTTTTTTTTCTTTCATCATGGAAAACACTCACTTCTGCTTCGAGGACGTAGGCTTGTCCGGACTTCATTAAATCATCATGTTAACCACCAGTGTTGCGCAACAAGGATATTCAAAGAACTGAAATGCAGTTGATTACATTTTTAAAAGATTCTTCAATAGTGAATAAAGAAGAAATAAAACAGGACTCTTCAATAGAACAGAGTCTTGCAAAAAGACAAGTGGATAGTAATCTACACAAGTTTATAAACAACTTCTGCTTTAGGTGATGCACGCCGAAATTGTGTTATCTCTGCAAGTACCTCGAGTCTTGTTTCAGGAGATCCATCTCCTACCCCGGGCTTGATTAACATTCTTACGAGCATCGGAGACTTGGCTAAGAGAAGCTTGATAAGTTCCATTTCAGGTTCTGTGCCAGTTATACCTGTAAGCTTAATAGCTCTGAGGTGATTCAATGTCACATGGGATAAGCCTTCAACTTTCTCTAGAATCTCATCGATAACATCACCCGCCGTAGGATCAACCCAATCCTCATCCACCTACGAAATTAAAAAAAAAAAAACCTTTCAGTCTGAACTAAATTTGAGAATTAACGGATTACGACATAAGAATACAATTACATACAGAAAGAACATATATATAAGAGAAAGAAGAAAGTAGAACCTCAATTTCAATTTCTTGTAAAAGCGGGGAGCTTTTTATCAAGAAAAGAGCGCATGAAGCCACATCTAGTTCATCCAGAGCAATAGCATCTAGGTAAAGACGTTTAAGAGAGTTAAGAACAGAAGGGAGCTGTTTTGGTACTTCACCTGCAAAGAACTGAAAAGATAGTGCAAAAGTCAGGATGATTCAGAGCCCAAAAAAAGTACACGCATGGAAATGCAGTATAATGAAATCACGGAGAAAACATTTACCCGAACACTATAATAATCCAAGTGGAGATGCTCGAGAGCAGGAAAGGACTCAAGAACCTTGGCGATACCACATTTTCCTGCCTTCTGAGAATATCCAGTATCTACAAGTGAAAGTTTTTCTAGAAGAGGGACATCTTTTAAAGAAATAAATATTATCTTCCAGTGAAGTCAAAAGATCTCAATTTGGGAGCTTTAATTTGAATGTGGTTTGTGATAGTTGAGTGCAGCACCAACTGCTCGAGCAACGGGCAACAAGAGATGAAACTTCCAATGTATTTGGAAGAAATTGTGACTTCACAGAGTTCCAGGCTAACTAACTTATCAAATCCTTTGAAAGCAGGTGGAAAATTTATCAAACAATTTTGGAGACTCAGATGTCTTATTTGCGAACATGTGAAAAATGAAGAAGGCAACTTGTATAGGTGACCCTTTGGGAATTGAAGAACAAGGTGTTGAATGCCATTCCTAGAGAGGAAACATATGAAGTTGTCAATTTTCGGACAGTTTCCCAGAGTAGCAATGGAGAGGGTAAACTTAGAAACTGGTCCAACATAGAGGGTCAATAGGTGGTAGATAATGTTTGTAAATCTAATCGTAGGGGATATTGCGTTCTCTGTCAAATCCCAAAGTGCCTGATCAAGCGTCAACTCTGGAAGTCTACACCAATTATACCTCCAATTCTTCGATCAGATGCTCGTCCTCACAGCATCTCGTAAAGGCAAATGCATCAGAATGGCATCTATTATATTCTCAGGAAGATTGCTAAGTATATCGGGAGCTACCGCTCGAGAACCATGCTTCTTATCCTTAGGAGGCATGATATAATAATAATTGCCAGTAAGTACTTGCATGAAATAAACAATAATACAAAGGTAAAGAATGGAAAAACTATCTGGACAGAGTAAACAGACATTACATAACAGAGAAAATTATTAAGATTTATTGTTCAGAAGAGAAAATTAAAAGAAGACAAAAACTAGAATGGCAATGTTTTGTTACTGGTAATAAGCTTCATCAACTGACATCTACAGCTACAAGATAAGGAAGAGATCATTATCAAATATTTGACAAGTTTCACTCAAAAATCAGCTTAGTAGCTATTTCGCAGCTTTAGCTGGATTTGACTAGCCTAGTTAAAATTAGTAGCTTTATTCTCACAATTTGCGTCACCATAGCTTCCTTGGCAAGTAAATCCAATCACGGCTTACACTTACATGATTTTTATAAGTTGGAGGGCAAATATTTCTATGATCCTTATACTCACTAACTTGATTTGATATACTAACACTCTAACTGATGGTACAACTCCAATTGTAGATCTAGCTTACTCTGACAAAAGAGACTTTTCCTACAAAAAAGTTACTCACAAAGGCGGGTTCAGGATTTAAACTTAAAGGGTCATTGGATATTTAAAGTTATGGGTTCATATCTACTATTTGTTGCAACTTTTGTGAATTTATCCTCCGCGTTGAAAGTACTGGGTTCAGATGAACCCGGTAATATTACACTGCTTACTCACACAACTAGACCCCACTCCCCCCACCCCCACCCCAAACCCCCATATAAGCGGACACACACAAATCACGTCCCACAAAATTTATAAGAACTAAAACCATGTCTTACAGCATGTACAAAAGCAATGATCCTCTGGCAATTATCGGCTCAGGAATGAACGAAGTGCTTCACTTCAAAGTAGAGGTTTGTGGTAACGGTGGACCCTTTCTCGTATTGACAATGTATATAACTCTATTTCGATCTTCCCTGTAAAAAATATTTCCAATGGAAATCATTATATCAGAAAAGCCATCATCTAAGTTCTTTTTATTGATTGGTTGGTTATAGGTATGGTGGTGATTAGTGAAAATCACAAGTAGCAAATAGTTTGAATGAGTTTACATGTCTAGTGCAAGTAATAGTTGGGTGAAAACTGACTTAAACCATAAACAGAGCTATTTTATTCTATATAGCTTACATAGGAAATCATTTTAAGTAATCCATATCAAGGACAAATTTCAAACAAATAAAAGATGCTTACATAAACCAAATTGTGCATAAAAAGATGATTAATGCTTACATAAACCAAATTGAGCATAAAAAGATGATTGCATCCTATATTGCTCGCACCCACCAAAAATGTTAGTGTCCCAAAAATCAATCTTTTGGAGGATCCGAGCAACATAGATTACATCAACCAAATTAAACAACTTTTTCTACTACTACAATAATAAATACCCCGTTTAATCTTATAAGTGGGGGCAAGATGTGGGGGCAAGATGTAAGCACCTTGCACCCAACCCCGGGACCCTGGACCCTAAATTTTACTCCTAAATTTTAACTTTTTTTGATAGACCTTCTACTCAAAAGAAATATTATGCAGGAAAACCAACATCTAAAAAAAAAGGGGAAGATAGGAGCAACATAGATTACATCAACCAAATTAAGCAGTTTTTTTATACTACATAACAAACCCCGTTTAATCTCACAAGCGGAGGCAAGATGTAAATACCCTCAACCCTGAACTCTGAACAACTCTGAACCCTGAATTCTGAACCCTAAACTTTACTCCTGACTTTTTTTTTGATAGACCCTCGGCTCAAAAGAAATGGTATGCAGGAAAATCAACATCTAAAAAAAAAGGAATATAGGGCTTTTGTTTGACAAAGTAACAACATCCAAATGAGAAAGATTACTGATACTAGATCAAAAAAAGAAAATCAAATAATACCCTTCAAATCTTCAGCTGTTGAGTACTAATTTATATGATTTTCAAGTCTTTGGATTGATCATTCCCCGCAGGGAAAGAGGAACTGGAATCGCAGGGGAAGAAGTTTTCTTTAAAATTTTGGAGAAGTGGAGTGGGGGATCGGCACGTGTATTTAAACATGCATATATGATTATTATATGAACAGTAAAAAAATTCTATAGGGACCTAACTGTAGTGTTACCAAATTAGAAAGGAGGCAATTGCAATTTATCCATTTTACACTATTACTTTATTATTTATATTATTTACTTACTAATAAGATGGAATAGCACACACTTGAGCGTTAACGTGTGCGCTTTCCCGATTGAGAATATTTTTGTCATTTAATGGGTTTTGACTTTTAGCTGCATTAATTTTATTATAAGATAAATTTTATATTTTATTTATCTATTTTAACAAATCAAAATAAATTTATTATTTTCATTTAATACTATTTTATCACAAAATAACTATATAAAGTATTAATAGTCTAATTTAAATTTTCAAGATATAATTTAATAAAATAAACTCTTAATAAACTTTTCTATCTTATTAGTAAGTAATAAAATTTAATTGACGAAAAAAATATAAAGAATATCTTAGTCAAATAGATCTAATAATTAATTTTTCATGAAAAATGTTTTCCAAGGGAAAACAAGTTGTTTCTTACTTATTTTCTTGTGTTCGATACGCAAGTAGTAGGAAAATATTTTCTAAAAATATTTTTATATATTTAACACAAAACAATGAGAACGAATAGGGTAAATGGATGGAGTAAGAAAAAAATTATAACATTTTCAAAAATCAAATTTAAAAAAAATTATTTTTTTTCTTTTGAAGGGGGGGAGGGAGGTAGGGGGTGGGGTAAGAAAAAAGTTTTAATTTTTTTATAAAAACAAATTTAAAGAACAAATTTTAAAAAAATTCTTTTGGGGGGTGGGGGTAGGGGGTGGGGTGAGAAAAAAGTTTTAAATTTTTTTTTTAAAAAAACAAATTAAAAAAAAAATTGGGGGGGGGGGGTGGAGGGGTTTGGGGGTAGAGGGTAGGGCGGGGGTAGGGGGTGGAGGTGGGGTAAGAAAAAAAGTTTGAAATTTTTAAAAAATATTTTTTTTGTTGGGGTGGGGTGTGGAGGGGTCGAGGGGGCGGGAGGTGATAGTCGGGGTAAGGGGGAGTAAGAAAAGAAATTTTAATTTTTTTTAAAAATAATTTTTTTTGGTGGAGGGGGGGGGGGGTGCTGGTAGAGGTGGAGGTTTGGGGTAAGAAAAATTTGATGTTTTTTTGGGGGGAGGAGGGGAATGTGTGATTTTAAGAGTGGTATCAAAATTGCAACTTATTTTTCCTATTTTAATTAAGGAAGTCATTTTCCTTATTTTGAAGGAACTTTTTTTCCTGGGGAAAATGTTTTCCAAAATTTTTAGTCAAACGAACATGGAAAAATAACAAAATATTTTTCGAAAAATATTTTTCTCCATACCGAACACACCCTATAAGAAGAATTATACTGTCAACTAGGGGTGTACAAAATCGAACCGTAAATCGAATCAAACCGCAAAAAAAATTCGACTAGTGGTTTGGTTTGACTTGGTTTGGTGTTGAAAAAAAAAATCCGACTATAATTGGTTTGGTTTGGTTTGGTTTTAACTAAAAAAAGTCAAATCGAACCGAACCAAACTATAATTGTATTATTTTTTACATGTTTTAATCAAATTATTTTACTCCCTTTTTTCTCCGATTAAGAGTTTAAAACTTTGAATATGAAAAAGTATGTTGTTCATCTCTTTTGAAAAATAAAAATATATATTTGTATTACTTATTTTTTTTTTTGTTAAAAGGAAAAATGAATGTTGAGTTCGTCCAGATTAATCGACTCCCTTTTTTATTCAATTGAATTATAAAATTTTAAGCATGAAAAAAATCTATTGTCCTATCTCTTCTTTGCAGAATAAAAGTTGGGTTCGCTAGTTCTCTTATAATACCATTTTGGAATAAATTCTCTAAATGATCACTCAAGTTTTGAGAATCTTTTTCAGAAATTACTTTTTGCTTTATTTATTACAATAATAAAATAAGAATTAATGAGAACTTTCAAAATTAGAGTGACCATTTAGAGAATTAACTCTAAGTTTTGGATTGATTTAAATGAATTAAAAAAATTATCATTAAAAAAGAACTATTGTGACATGGCATCCAATTAGGAGAGAGAAAGATGTTTTTAGTATATTTTGAAGAAAATAGAGATAGTTGGGTAATATTGTAGTCCTAAAAAAATAAAAATAATATTTTAAGTCAATATCCCAAACATGAGTGATCATTCAAGGAATTTACTCAAGCTTTTACTCAAGTTTGAGAGCTTTTTTGAACTTGTCTACATTTTTTCCATCAAATTCATAGAGAAACTCAGATTTAGAGATTTTAAGAGAAGAAAATGATGAGAAGAAAAAAATGGATCGGATTGGGTTAAACTAGTGGGTTTTTAAAGGAATTGAGTATTTAAAATTAAGGTTCACTCATTTGATTTTGAGCTTGACACATGTCCCTTCGTCTAAATTAAGGGCAAATCTAAATGCCAAGTTATAATGCGAGGAGTATATTTGAATCGAAACTCAAACAAAGGGTATATTTATACAATTTCTTACAGTACAGAGATATATTTGACAAAATAAAAATAATAAAAGAGATAATTTCAAAAATATACCCTTTAAAAAAATTAATTACATTTACATAGCAAATAAAAATAATTACACCCGCATAGCCCATTTTACACGATATACAACTTTATACAACATTATACACAAATGCATATATATGTATAAAAGCTGTATAATAAATATATAAAAGTATTTATATACACTTTATATATAATTATACAATATACACACATATAAAGCAATTTAATTAAAGGTAGACACAATGAGTTTATAAAGTGAAGTTATACTTACAGATTCATATGACAAGTCTCTCATATATCTCTCTCAAGATATTTATTTATGATCAATTGGTACCAACTCACTTAGAAAAAAAAATACTAGTCCAATAAATAGAAAAATAGAACAAAAAGCTAAGAGAGATGAGAGGAAATAATGAGGCAGGAGAAAGGTAGAAAGGAAGAAAAATGAACAACTGGATTTGTAGTCATTAGGCCACAAGACTTAGCCGCAGAAATATAAGAGAAGGATGGCCGTGGACATAGGAGCCATCGAAAAAGTTGGTCATCCCATGTAATTTTGAAAAATTGGATCAAAAAATTAAATAATTTTATCTCAATATTCAGACAATGTAATTTTTCCAATAAAATACCGCTATATTAATTAGTAGGAGGCGAGGAGCAATATATATAAACTTCATACCCATGTCTTATTACACAACACAAAGGTTAACATTGTTGATAACGTATCGCTTACATGGGAAGACACATGAACAAACATCAATCACCAAAGATAACACCAAATAGAACTTACACAGCCCAACATGGATTATTTCTTACCATATGCTCAAACTAACAAACCAAGCATGACGTATTTCAAGCACACACCAATTGTTTATATAAAGCTCACATGCATATCCCATCAATTCATCTTGATATGGTGATCATCAATAGCTTTGGTCATACCAACAATAAAGTCCAGCAAATTTATTAGTTCAGGGACATTCTCATTAGGTCTTTCATACTCCATTGTCCAGCTTACCAAATCGATTTCACCTTTTGTTTCGATATGAAGAGTTGCCTTCCAGTTATCATATTTATCCACTATATCTCCTTCAAATTCTTTGAATGTGATCAGCTTTTTTTCATCATCTATAGCTTCAATTATCTGCTTGGAAACCTTGTCTTTTCCTTCTGCATTGCAAAAAACATGAGTAATTCCCAAATTTCAATAAGAGTCCTTTACAAAAGGAGAAGTTAAAAAAGATGGAGTCTACCTTTCCTGAAGTTACAGTCTCACTTTTTAAATGAGAAAACAAATAGAGTTGCCATTTAGGGTGTGTTCGGTAGAAAGGAAAATGTTTACATAGGAAAAAAGTGGTTTCTTGATTATTTCTTGTGTTTGATATGCAAATAAAAATATTATCATAAAAGTATTTATATATATCTAAAACAAATTTATCAGGATTGGAGGGGGGTGGGGGTGGGGGAGGGGCACGGGCGGGGGTGCGGTTGGTCGGTTGGGGATTGGGAAATGGGGGTGTAGGGTGGTTGTGAGGGTGGAGAGGAGACAATGGACTTGTTTGCCTACTTTCATTATATATGAAAGTCTTCTTTTTTATTTTCAAGGAGCTTGTTTTCCTAAAAAAAATATTTTTTTAAATTTTTGACCAGCTGACCACACCCTTAGGGTGTGTTTGGTACAAAGGAAAAGGCAAGAAAATTTTCATGAAAAATATATAACTCGATCTCATACTTATTTTCTAGTGTTTGATAAGTAATTGTAAAAAAATAAATTATTTCAAAAGCAAATATACGTAATCTAGCTAAGCAACAGGGTGGGGAGTGAGGGCTTGGGGTTTTTTTTTTTTTTTTTGGGGGGGGGGGGGGGGGGGGGATGGTCAAGGGAATGGGGGGTTGGGGGCATTGGATGGACTGGAAGATAGACAATGAACTTGAAATGTCACTTATGAAACTTCTTTTTTTCTCATTTTTAAAAAACTTGTTTTTCTAGAAAAATATATTTTAAAATATTTAATTTGATCAACCAAAAACATTTAATTTTTGAATATTTGGCTTACCTAGGGTATAAGTCCAAAAAAGTTTGGAGCCAACAGTTCCAAAGACACCATCAAGAAGCTCACAACCTTGTATATGCAAAGGGCAAATGGTAGAGAGATGGTGTGGTTTATGCGTAAAAACATCATGAAACACATCTTTGTTAGCCTTCACTTCTATCTGGGCACACAACACAGACTTAAGACCCATTTTAGTACTAAAGATTTGGAAATAAAAAGATGTAGTGACTCTAGAGAAGTGTTGATCTTTTACAATGATTATTCAACAATATATAGACTAGAAATGGGAAGGGGGGATTTCTTTTCCTTTTTTTTTTTTTTTTTTTAATTACAACTGGTAGAACATCATAATCATGTCCCTTACTACTTGTGTCAAGAAAGGGACATGAATTTCATTTTTCATGCACTTCTAGCAGTGGTATTATGCAATTACTCCCCCCTCTCATATTAGTTGATCACTTTTCTTTTTACATCCATCTTAAAAAATCATAAATAAGAAGGTAGTTTTACTAATTCACCCCTTAAGAATTTTTTTTGAAACTTTATAAATAGGTATACACACTTTCAAAAAGAATTAATTGCTAATAAGGGAAATATTAATTCTCTCTTAATTTAGTAAGGTGAACAATAAATAAGAAACAATTATTTGTAATAAGGTAACCAACTATGCTTTAACCACTTCCAGCAATGGTACTATGCAATCAGTGATCTAAAGTTAAAATTGAGCGAAGGCCTTAACTTTTTAACCACTTCTAGCAGTGTTACTAGAAGTGGGAAGGGAAGAGGTTCTTTTCCTTTCTTTTTTTTTAATCAAAACTAGTAGAACATCCTAATCATGTCCCTTGGTAGTTTTTTTTTTTTTTTATATGTATAGCAATATTTGTCAAGAAAGGGACATGAAATTCATTTTTCATGCACTCTAGCAGTGGTACTATGCAATTAGTACTATGCAATTAGTGATTTCAAGTCAAAATTGAATGGAGATCTAAATTTTTCTCAGCGAAAAAGAATTAAAAATATTTTAAATTATGCGAAATTGAACAAAAATGTTCTCCGTTAATAGTTTGGTCCAAAAATATCCCTATGATTAATAGTTTGATTCAAAAATACACTTTTATTACTTAATTGGGTCAAAAATGTCTTTTTTCTGATAAACATATTATTTTTTTCCTATCAAATAAATTCATTTCCTAATAAAAATATTATTAAAGGTCCTTTTTCTTTTAAAATCTTTTTAACTAGTAAAAAAGTGAAAAGTAATTTTTTCTTCTTCTTAATGTCGTTTTATCAATTAAATTAGAATATCCATATGTACTTTTTAACTGATAATATAGGTCATATATGTAAGATTATACTACCCACCACTAATTTTCATTTAGATAACTATAAAATTCTTTTTCCTAATAAGATAGAAAAAAAAATTCTTAATCTTTTCCGAATTGAAGAAGAATAAATATTTGCTAATATAATCCTTGATTTTCAAATTAACATCCAACATTCATAATGGCATAAAACACAAAAAATTATTATATTTACAAAATATCTTTAAAATATTTTCGAGTTATGGTTGACCTTTTTTTCATTTTAACTTTAAACCAAGGAATATATTAGCAAATGCTTATCCTACTTCAATTCGAAAAATATTAAGAAATAAATATTTTTTTTAGTTTATTAAGAAAACTATTTTTTTCGTTATCTAAATGAAAAAAATAAATATATATATATATATATTCTATGATACAGTGAGTTTAAGAAGAAAAAAAAATTATTTCTCACATTTTTATTAGTTAAAGAGATTTTAAAGAAAATAAATAAGAAAAGCATTCTTTAAAAGCAATATTTTTAGTAGCTTCAAAAATGCCCCTATGTTAATTGTTTGACTCAAAAATGTCCCCCTATTGTTAACAACAGGAGCATTTCTGAGCCAAACTATTAAAATAAGAGTATTTTTTAACCAAACTATTAACGCATGATATTTTTATTTAATTTCGCATAGTTTAAGAGTATTTTTTTTTACCTTTTTTCATTTTTTTTAATAAAATCTATTATTTTAGGTCTTTGAACATATAAAATTGTTAAATAAGTTTTTTATAATGAATTCCTTCAGCATAATTTACTTTTGATTAATAAAATATCTGTAATCTTTCTAAAAACATAGTACTTCAATTGTGTCAAATTTTTTCTAATAATTTTTGTTCTCTTATATAAAATGTTTACACTTTCTACACATATTACTCGATATTTTTTTTATAAGTACCTATAATTAAAAAGATGAGGTCCCTCAAATTTAGTGAACTAAGACACCTGCCTTTTCTTTTGAGCCTTGAGAGCCGGCCCTACCACTACTATGCAATTATGTTTCAACCACTTCTAGCAGTGGCATGGCTGGATGCTATATATTCTAAAAAGAAATGTTTTTATGCAAAATGAAGATCTAGGTGCATGCATTAAAAAGAAATGCTTTTAATGCAAATTAATGAAGATGTAGTTTCATGCATTAGCTAAAAGAAAAAATTTCACTTGAAAGAAAGTAATGTTTCAAGTTTTCATTGCCCTAAACGAGTTCCTGCATGAAAAAAGATAAAAATTACCAGAGAAAAAAGAATAGGAGATGTATTTTGGGATAGTTTCAAATATATACAACAAAATAATTAATTTACAATAAATATAGCTATGTTTTTAATTAGAAAAATAGCCAAAATGTCAAAAATACTCGCGTTTTAGCCACGGTCAAATTGTGGCTAAACGGTATAAAAACCAATTTTGAGGACAGGTGCGGAATTGAGAGATTATTGCTAAGAGAGAGAGAAAGGGCTATCTTTATTTATGTTTAAAGACTTTTATATATAGAAGTCGGATCTTACATAGTAACTGGCCTTTACTATTTATATATTGCCTTTACTATTTACACAGTAACTTGTCTCTTACTATTTACACAGTAACTTGGCCTTTACTATTACATGACTTTAGTCATTATCTACTTGTCATTGTCTCTGCTTGTCACTATCTCTTTGTCTGCTGTCATTATCTCTTTGTCTGCCACTTTGTCTGCCATTATTTGTTTGCCACTTGTCTGTCATTTTATTCTAGTTGTACGTCAGGGATGACGTTATCTTCTCCGTTGCATTTCGAACATATGTGGTCTGGATACTTATGTTCGATCATTTTGCAATATCTGGTTAATAGTTCTTCGGATATAAATTCTTTTTTCAATGCTCTTGTAGTAGGTGTTGCTTCTGGTTTTAATAGAGATAAAATCCATCTCTGGACTTCATCCATATTTGCTCTTCTTAGTTCTCTTGAGTTGGCATATATCATCAATTGGTCTCTTGAGTAGTGACTCCATATAGTATTGCCATTTAAATAGTTGTTGGCTAATTCTTGTATTATGGTAGATATGCCTATTATTCTTTTATTGGCATAGAATTTTGGTATCTCTATTATTGGTATCTCTTCTTGCTGTGCTATCTCTTCTGGTATAATCATTTCCCTGGTTAATCCTATCTTAACCACTTGTATGATTGGTTTTATCTCATCATATAGTATCTCTGCTGGTGCCGTGTAGAACTTAATAAAAAATAAGTTCCCTTTCGTTATTTTTTTGTATGTTGTGAATGCACTATATAGTTCAGGTATGCCTTGTATCTCTTCTCCACTGTATGTATATACTGTATTTAGTAGTCCATAATTGTAGCATGTTCTTACTAAATTTTGGTTAGTTTTTGGTTGGGCAATAAGTTTGTTATATCCCTGCAGCTTTTGGGTTATATAGTCTTGGGTAGGTTCTGTAGTTGTTTTGGATTTTGGATTTCTATTTAAGAATGTTTGGATTTTGTGTATATTTTCGATATATGTACGGGTTATATGGTTATAAGTCTTTTTGTCTTGGTTAAGGCTGTCTGCATAGGTACTTGTTTGTGGGTTTGTGATTGAGTAGCTATTTGGTATTTTTGGTGTGAAGGGTTTACTAAATATTTTGTTGAGGTTGACATTCATATATTGTTTTGTTGTAGCTGTTCTGCTAGTACCTGCAACTGCACTTGGCAAATCGTTATGGGTTTTAGGGAGTTTCCCAACATCACCTTTTAGCTCTGGAATTTTTAAGTCTTCCGATCAACTTAGCTCCGCATGTTTAGAGTCATGCTGCTGACTTTTTAGCTTCTTCATTTCCATATCTATATTATCCACTTTGTTACAAAGCGTCTTTATAGCTTCTATGATATCTACACAAGGCTCAGTTTGTGTAGCCTTGTCTTGATATGTAATCTGCAATCACATTTTTGTCAGTTTTGATTATTTCTATTGTAAATGTAAAATTTAATATATTTAATACTAATCTTCTTATTTCCTTTGTTGTAACTGAATTTTGTACCTTTCTTGTTAACCACCATTTAACTTGTGTATTATCTGTTCGAACAATAAATTTATTGTATACAACATATGGTTCAAAGGCTAATAAACATTTATATACAGCAAATAATTCTTTTCTATTTATTTCCCATTTTATTTCTGTATTTGAAAATGTACCTGAATAGTATCTACAATGATATTCTTCTTTTTTATTATCATACCTGTATTTTAATACTACTCCATAGCTTTTATCACTTGCGTCTGATTCTACTATATATGTGAATTTTTTGGTTTCATCGGGGAAACATAACTTTGGTAATTTTTTACATATTATTTTTATCTTTCTTATTTGCTCTTTATCTTTATCATCAAAATAGTATTCGATATCTTTCTTTAATTTTTTCTGTAATGGTTTTAAATATTCTGCTAATTTTGGTATGTATTCTCTTACTTGGTTTACTAATCCTAAAAATGATTGTAGTTTCTTTTTAGTATCTATCTGTTCATTTATGTTTATGATTTTTTGTAAAATATGTGTTTGCATTTTTATACCATTTTTATCTATTTCTATTCCTAAAAATTCTATTTGATTTTTCATTATCTCAGCTTTCTTTTTGCTTAAGCTTATTCCAGAGTATTCTATTATATATATAAATTTTTTCAATAGTTTTATATGTTCGTCTTGTGTTTTTGAGTATAGTAGTATATCATCTATATATACTATGCAGTTTTCTAGTTGATTAAAATATTTATCCATAAAATGTTGATATCTTCCTGGTGCATTTTTATATCCAAAGGGTAATACGTTCCATTCGTAAAATCCTTAGGGTACAGTAAATGCTGTTAGTTTTTTAGATTCATCTTCTAACTTTAAATGGTAGAATCCTGATTTACAATCAAATTTACTGAAATAGCTATATCCTTGGATTTGTCTTGTTTTTAATATTTTATTTGGTATTGGGTAGTTATATGTTTTAGTTTTGGCATTTAGATTTCTATAATCTATGACCATTCTACTTTTACCTCTTTTTTGTTCACTATGCTTATTTACTATGAATGCTGGACTAGAATATTTACTATTACTTTCTTGTATATAGTTCTTTTCTAGTAATTCATTAATATGCATTTTAAATTCTTCTAAATCATTGAAATTATATTTTAAAGGTTTTTGGGTTATAATATTATTTTCTTTCACTAGTTCTATCTTATCTTTTGTTTTGTGATTTTCCCATCCTTTTAATGGTTTTTCACTATATAGTGTTTCTAATTTATCTTGTATTGCTTTTATCTTGTCTATTGAGAATATAATTAATTCTATTTTATGATCTAACTGATTTATGTTTTCTAATTTTTTAATTTATTTTTCACTTCCTTTTATCCATTCTGTTATTTTTCTATTTTTATTATTAACTCTTTTTGCTCCTACTTTGTTGTTACATGGTGTTGTGAACCACCAATGTGTTTTTGTTATTGTATGTGGATATAGGTTTATTAAAAAAGGCATTCCTAATAACATATCTTTTGTTGTTAGTTCGTAATTATATACTTCTTCTATTGTTAATATTTTATCCCATATTTGTATTTTTATATTTTTTGCTTTGTGTGTAATCATACTACCTTCGTTATTAAATCCTGTTACTACTATTGGTGTTTTTAGTTTTTCCCATTTTTCTTCTGGTAAACAATTATATTTACATATATTAGCTTCTGCTCCTGTATCTATCATTGGTGTGTAATATCTATTATTATATCCTTCTACTATTATTTTTGCTAGTAAATATATCTTCATTTCATAGTTCCTTTTAAACTTTTTTTATTGTTATTTTCTTATTACCATATGTTATTACTAATTGTTTATTTTCTATACTGTGTGGCTTCATTTTTTCTAACCATTTGATTCCTAATATTATATTTTTTTCTTGGTGTATTTCGAATTTTATTTTTATTGATATTCCTCCTATAATTATTTCCTTTTTTACTATTTCTTTAGTATTTACTAATGTTTTTGGTAGATCTGGACATGACTGGTTTTTTACTTTTATCTTATCTTCCATAACTAATTCTCTTGTTATGTTATTTTCTTCTTGCCCTATATCTATTAATATTAAATATTTTTGTTGTTTTATTATTCCTTCTATATAGTATTGGTTTAATTCTTCTTTTTGATGTTTTATCATTTTTGTAGACGATTCTTGTATTTCTGGTTCGTAATTTATACTTGTGCTTGGTTCATATCTTCTGCTACCTGATATGCTTAATCTTGGTTCATAGTTTATTCTTTTAGATGTGCTTAATCTTTCTTTTACTATTTCTAAATCTTCGTCAAAATCTATTTCTTTATAACTATATTCATTTTTGTCTATCAGAGTAACTATCAAATTTCTATTTATGATTATTTCTCTATTTTGTTCTTCGTATTCTGTCATCATACTACTAAATTCATTTCTTATTGCCGTTTCATATTTTTGTAGTATCTCTATCGATGTTGTTACTCTGATAGACAAAAATGAATATAGTTATAAAGAAATAGATTTTGACGAAGATTTAGAAATAGTAAAAGAAAGATTAAGCACATCTAAAAGAATAAACTATGAACTAAGATTAAGCATATCAGGTAGCAGAAGATATGAACCAAGCACAAGTATAAATTACGAACCAGAAATACAAGAATCATCTACAAAAATGATAAAACATCAAAAAGAAGAATTAAACCAATACTATATAGCAGGAATAATAAATCAACAAAAATGTTTAATATTAATAGATATAGGGCAAGAAGAAAATAACATAACAAGAGAACTAGTTATGGAAGATATGTTATTAGGAATGCCTTTTTTAATAAACCTATATCCACATACAATAACAAAAACACATTGGTGGTTCACAACACCATGTAACAATAAAGTAGAAGCAAAAAGAGTTAATAATAAAAATAGAAAAACAACAGAATGGATAAAAGGAAGTGAAAAAATAAACCAAAAATTAGAAAATATAAATCAGTTAGATCATAAAATAGAATTAATTATATTCTCAATAGACAAGATAAAAGCAATACAAGATAAATCAGAAACACTATATAGTGAAAAACCATTAAAAGGATGGAAAAATCACAAAACAAAAGTTAAGATAGAACTAGTGGAAGAAAATAATATTATAACCCAAAAACCTTTAAAATATAATTTCAATGATTTAGAAGAATTTAAAATGCATATTAATGAATTACTAGAAAAGAACTATATACAAGAAAGTAATATTAAATATTCTAGTCCAACATTCATAGTAAATAAGCATAGTGAACAAAAAAGAGGTAAAAGTAGAATGGTCATAGATTATAGAAATCTAAATGCCAAAACTAAAACATATAACTACCCAATACCAAATAAAATATTAAAAACAAGACAAATCCAAAGATATAACTATTTCAGTAAATTTGATTGTAAATCAGGATTCTACCATTTAAAGTTAGAAGATGAATCTAAAAAACTAACAACATTTACTGTACCCCAAGGATTTTACGAATGGAATGTATTACCCTTTGGATATAAAAATGCACCAGGAAGATATCAACATTTTATGGATAAATATTTTAATCAACTAGAAAACTGCATAGTATATATAGATGATATACTACTATACTCAAAAACACAAGACGAACATATAAAACTATTGAAAAAATTTATATATATAATAGAATACTCTGGAATAAGCTTAAGCAAAAAGAAAGCTGAGATAATGAAAAATCAAATAGAATTTTTCGGAATAGAAATAGATAAAAATGGTATAAAAATGCAAACACATATTGTACAAAAAATCATAAACATAAATGAACAGATAGATACTAAAAAGAAACTACAATCATTTTTAGGATTAGTAAACCAAGTAAGAGAATACACACAAAAATTAGCAGAATATTTAAAACCATTACAGAAAAAATTAAAGAAAGATATCGAATACTATTTTGATGATAAAGATAAAGAGCAAATAAGAAAGATAAAAATAATATGTAAAAAATTATCAAAGTTATGTTTCCCCGATGAAACCAAAAAATTCACATATATAGTAGAATCAGACGCAAGTGATAAAAGCTATGGAGGAGTATTAAAATACAGGTATGATAATAAAAAAGAAGAATATCATTGTAGATACTATTCAGGTACATTTTTAAATACAGAAATAAAATGGAAAATAAATAGAAAAGAATTATTTACTGTATATAAATGTTTATTAGCCTTTGAACCATATGTTGTATACAATAAATTTATTGTTCGAACAGATAATACACAAGTTAAATGGTGGTTAACAAGAAAAGTACAAGATTCAATTACAACAAAGGAAATAAGAAGATTAGTATTAAATATATTAAATTTTACATTTACAATAGAAATAATCGAAACTGACAAAAATGTGATTGCAGATTACATATCAAGACAAGGCTACACAAACTGAGCCTTGTGTAGATATCATAGAAGCTATAAAGACGCTTTGTAACAAAGTGGATAATATAGATATGGAAATGAAGAAGCTAAAAAGTCAGCAGCATGACTCTAAACATGCGGAGCTAAGTTGATCGGAAGACTTAAAAATTCCAGAGCTAAAAGGAGATGTTGGGAAACTCCCTAAAACCCATAACGATTTGCCAAGTGCAGTTGCAGGTACTAGCAGAACAGCTACAACAAAACAATATATGAATGTCAACCTCAACAAAATATTTAGTAAACCCTTCACACCAAAAATACCAAATAGCTACTCAATCACAAACCCACAAACAAGTACCTATGCAGACAGCCTTAACCAAGACAAAAAGACTTATAACCATATAACCCGTACATATATCGAAAATATACACAAAATTCAAACATTCTTAAATAGAAATCCAAGATCCAAAACAACTACAGAACCTACCCAAGACTATATAACCCAAAAGCTGCAGGGATATAACAAACTTATTGCCCAACCAAAAATTAACCAAAATTTAGTAAGAACATGCTACAATTATGGACTACTAAATACAGTATATACATACAGTGGAGAAGAGATACAAGGCATACCTGAACTATATAGTGCATTCACAACATACAAAAAAATAACGAAAGGGAACTTATTTTTTATTAAGTTCTACACGGCACCAGCAGAGATACTATATGATGAGATAAAACCAATCATACAAGTGGTTAAGATAGGATTAACCAGGGAAATGATTATACCAGAAGAGATAGCACAGCAAGAAGAGATACCAATAATAGAGATACCAAAATTCTATGCCAATAAAAGAATAATAGGCATATCTACCATAATACAAGAATTAGCCAACAACTATTTAAATGGCAATACTATATGGAGTCACTACTCAAGAGACCAATTGATGATATATGCCAACTCAAGAGAACTAAGAAGAGCAAATATGGATGAAGTCCAGAGATGGATTTTATCTCTATTAAAACCAGAAGCAACACCTACTACAAGAGCATTGAAAAAAGAATTTATATCCGAAGAACTATTAACCAGATATTGCAAAATGATCGAACATAAGTATCCAGACCACATATGTTCGAAATGCAACGGAGAAGATAACGTCATCCCTGACGTACAACTAGAATAAAATGACAGACAAGTGGCAAACAAATAATGGCAGACAAAGTGACAGACAAAGAGATAATGACAGCAGACAAAGAGATAGTGACAAGCAGAGACAATGACAAGTAGATAATGACTAAAGTCATGTAATAGTAAAGGCCAAGTTACTGTGTAAATAGTAAGAGACAAGTTACTGTGTAAATAGTAAAGGCCATATATAAATAGTAAAGGTCAGTTACTATGTAAGATCCGACTTCTATATATAAAAGTCTTTAAACATAAATAAAGATAGCCCTTTCTCTCTCTCTTAGCAATAATCTCTCAATTCCGCACCTGTCCTCAAAATTGGTTTTTATACCGTTTAGCCACAATTTGACCGTGGCTAAAACGCGAGTATTTTTGACATTTTGGCTATTTTTCTAATTAAAAACATAGCTATATTTATTGTAAATTAATTATTTTGTTGTATATATTTGAAACTATCCCAAAATACATCTCCTATTCTTTTTTCTCTGGTAATTTTTATCTTTTTTCATGCAGGAACTCGTTTAGGGCAATGAAAACTTGAAACATTACTTTCTTTCAAGTGAAATTTTTTCTTTTAGCTAATGCATGAAACTACATCTTCATTAATTTGCATTAAAAACATTTCTTTTTAATGCATGCACCTAGATCTTCATTTTGCATTAAAAACATTTCTTTTTAGAATATATAGCATCCAACCATGCCACTGCTAGAAGTGGTTGAAACATAATTGCATAGTAGTAGTAGGGCCGGCTCTCAAGGCTCAAAAGAAAAGGCAGGTGTCTTAGTTCACTAAATTTGAGGGACCTCATCTTTTTAATTATAGGTACTTATAAAAAAAATATCGAGTAATATGTGTAGAAAGTGTAAACATTTTATATAAGAGAACAAAATTATTAGAAAAAATTTGACACAATTGAAGTACTATGTTTTTAGAAAGATTACAGATATTTTATTAATCAAAAGTAAATTATGCTGAAGGAATTCATTATAAAAAACTTATTTAACAATTTTATATTTCAAAGACCTAAAATAATAGATTTTATTAAAAAAAAAAGAAAAAAGGTGAAAAAAATACTCTTAAACTATGCGAAATTAAATAAAAATATCATGCATTAGTAGTTTGGTTCAAAAATGCTCTTGTTTTAATAGTTTGACTCAGAAATGTTCCTGTTGTTAACAATAGGGGGACATTTTTGAGTCAAACAATTAACATAGGGGCATTTTTGAAGCTATTAAAAATATTGCTTTTAAAGAATGCTTTTCTTATTTATTTTCTTTAAAATCTCTTTACCTAATTAAAATGTGAGAAATAATTTTTTTCTTCTTCTTAAACTCATTGTATCATAGAATATATATATCATAGTAACCCATCATTATTTTTCATTTAGATAACGAAAAAATTAGTTTTCTTAATAAACTAAAAAATATTTTTATTTCTTAATATTTTTCGAATTGAAGTAGGATAAGCATTTGCTAATATATTCCTTGGTTTAAAGTTAAAATGAAAAAAAGGTCAACCATAACTCGAAAATATTTTAAAGATATTTTGTAAATATAATAAATTTTTGTGTTTTATACCATTATGAATGTTGTATGTTAACTTAAAAATCAAGGATTATATCAGCAAATATTTATTCTTCTTCAATTCGGAAAAGATTAAGAATTTTTTTTTCTATCTTATTAGGAAAAAGAATTTTATAGTTATCTAAATGAAAATTAGTGGTGGGTAGTATAATCTTATATATATGACCTATATTATCAGTTAAAAAAGTACATATGAATATTCTAATTTAATTGATAAAACGACATTAAGAAGAAGAAAAAAATACTTTTCACTTTTTTACTAGTTAAAAAGATTTTAAAAGAAAAAGGAACTTTAATAATATTTTTATTAGGAAATGAATTTATTTAATAAGAAAAAAATAATATGTTTATCAGAAAAAAGATATTTTTGACCCAATTAAGTAATAAAAGTGTATTTTGGATCAAACTATTAATCATAGGGACATTTTTGAACCAAACTATTAACGGAGAACATTTTTATTCAATTTCGCATAATTTAAAACATTTTTAATTCTTTTTCGCTTAAAAAAGTTTAGATCTCCATTCAATTTTGACTTGAGATCACTAATTGCATAGTACCACTGCTAGAGTGCATGAAAAATGAATTTCATGTCCCCTTTCTTGACAAATATTGCTATACATATAAAAAAAAAAAAACTACCAAGGGACATGATTAGGATGTTCTACCAATTTTGATTAAAAAAAAAAGGGAAAAGAACTTCTCCCTTCCCACTTCTAGTAGCACTGCTAGAAGTGGTTAAAAAGTTAAGGCCTTCACTCAATTTTAACTTTAGATCACTAATTGCATAGTACCATTGCTGGAAGTGGTTAAAGCATAGTTGGTTACCTTATTACAAATAATTGTTTCTTATTTGTTGTTCACCTTACTAAATTAAGAGAGAATTAATATTTCCCTTATTAGCAATTAATTCTTTTTGAAAGTGTGTATACTTGTTTATAAAGTTTCAAAAAAATTTCTTAAGGGGTGAATTAGTAAAACTACCTTCTTATTTATGATTTTTTAAGATGGGTGTAAAAAGAAAAGTGACCAACTAATATGAGAAGGTGGAGTAATTGCATAATACCACTGCTAGAAGTGCATGAAAAATGAAATTCATGTCCCTTTCTTGACACAAGTAGTAAGGGACATGATTATGATATTCTACCAGTTGTAATTAAAAAAAAAAAAAAGGAAAAGAAATCCCCCCTTCCCATTTCTAGTCTATATATTGTTGAATAATCATTGTAAAAGATCAACACTTCTCAGTCTTCTCTAGAGTCACTACATCTTTTTATTTCCAAATCTTTAGTACTAAAATGGGTCTTAAGTCTTAGTGAACAAAAAGTAGAATGGTCATAGATTATAGAAATTTAAATGTCAAAACTAAAACATATAACTACCCAATACCAAATAAAATATTAAAAACAAGACAAATCCAAGGATATAACTATTTCAGTAAATTTGATTGTAAATCAGGATTCTACCATTTAAAGTTAGAAGATGAATCTAAAAAACTAACAGCATTTACTGTACCCCAAGAATTTTACGAATGGAATGTATTACCCTTTGGATATAAAAATGCACCAGGAAGATATCAACATTTTATGGATAAATATTTTAATCAACTATAAAACTGCATAATATATATAGATGATATACTACTATACTCAAAAACACAAGACGAACATATAAAACTATTGGAAAAATTTATACATATAATAGAATACTCTGGAATAAGCTTAAGCAAAAAGAAAGTTGAGATAATGAAAAATCAAATAGAATTTTTAGGAATAGAAATAGATAAAAATGGTATAAAAATGCAAACACATATTGTACAAAAAATCATAAACATAAATGAACAGATAGATACTAAAAAGAAACTACAATCATTTTTAGGATTAGTAAACCAAGTAAGAGAATACACACAAAAATTAGCAGAATATTTAAAACCATTACAGAAAAAATTAAAGAAAGATATCGAATACTATTTTGATGATAAAGATAAAGAGCAAATAAGAAAGATAAAAATAATATGTAAAAAATTACCAAAGTTATGTTTCCCCGATGAAACCAAAAAAATCACATATATAGTAGAATCAGACGCAAGTGATAAAAGCTATGGAGGAGTATTAAAATACAAGTATGATAATAAAAAAGAAGAATATCATTGTAGATACTATTCAGGTACATATTTAAATTTAATAATTTTATTAGTTCTATTAATCACCAAGGAAAATTCATATATAACTTCTCGAATGTTGTATATGCAATGTATATATAATGTATTGATATTGTATAAATAGTTATGTAGTGTATAAGTAATGTATCGATATTGTATGTGTATGAACATGTATATATGATGTATAAGTGTATGAACATGTATATATGATGTATAAGTAGTTATGCAATGTATCAATATTGTATAAATAGTTATGTAGTGTATATATACTGTATCAATATTGTATAAATGATGTATAAATGTGTATCGATATGTAATGACCCTTCCGGTCATTATCGCGTTTTTGCTTTCTTTGTACTGTTAGAGCATTCAGGTCAGTCTAGTCGGAAAGAAGCTTGCTTACACCTTGCTTTATATTGAAAGAAGTCGTAGTGGCCCCAAGTCATTTATAGCTTGTTGGGACCGGTGGTTAATTCGATGCCCTGGCCGTTCGTTCGATTGTTATGACCATTTCCCTGTTTTAGAGCTTTAACTTAGGAAATCGTTGACTTTAGTCAACATTCTTAGCAAACGTTCTTAGAATCGAATTCCGATAGTTCCGTTAGCTTCGATCCTCCGCCGGTACTTCTGGATTCAAAGGTACGAGAAGAGGAACACCGTTTGCTGCTCAAACCGCAGCAGCAAACGCTATCCGTACAGTAGTGGATCAAGGTATGCAACGAGCAGAAGTCATGATAAAAGGTCCCGGTCTCGGAAGAGATGCAGCATTACGAGCTATTCGTCGAAGTGGTATACTATTAACTTTCGTACGGGATGTAACTCCGATGCCACATGATGGCTGTAGACCTCCGAAAAAAAGACGTGTGTAGAACTGAACATTGAAGAAATCTCAAGAGAAATAAAAGATTCGATGATCTAATCAAATAATAGTACTATGGTTCGAGAGAAAGTAACAGTATCTACTCGGACACTACAGTGGAAGTGTGTTGAACCAAGAACAGACAGTAAACGCCTTTATTATGGACGCTTTATTCTGTCTCCACTTATGAAAGGCCAAGCCGACACAATAGGCATTGCGATGCGAAGAGCTTTACTTGGAGAAATAGAAGGAACATGTATCACACGTGTAAAATCTGAGAAAGTCCCACATGAATATTCTACCATAACGGGCATTCAAGAAGCGGTACATGAAATTTTAATGAATTTGAAAGAAATTGTATTGAGAAGTAATCTATATGGAACTTCTGACGCGTCTATTTGTGTCAAGGGTCCTGGATATGTAACTGCTCAAGATATCATCTTGCCGCCTTATGTAGAAATCGTTGATAATACACAACATATAGCTAGTTTAACGGAACCAATTGATTTTTGTATTGGATTACAAATAGAGAGAAATCGTGGATATCTTATAAAAACGCCGCATAACTTTGAAGATGATATCCTGTATCGATCATAGGATCACTCTATGAATAGGTCAATTCTCTGTGACCTCCCACCGTTCACGACATCCCTTGCTTCTCGCAAGAACGGCTCCTCGGTGGAGGAGTAGAAGCGCTGGTCCCCTTCGGTCAACTTGCTTGTGCCTGCTGTTACCTACCGTAGGACCTCCGTCCCCGAAGCGAAGAAAGAGGAGCAGGAACAAGAGGTTGTCCTCTCCTTACAGTCAAGTTTCCGCTCCTCTCCCGGCCCAGTAGTTCCGCAACTACTACCATGGTTGTTGCCAACGGGGATCCCCCATTCCGAAAGGTTACTAGGCCGGCCGTTAGGTCCAAAGTTGTATACCACTGCTATGGTGCCGATAGATTCACTACTTCAGCGCCGTTATCGGACATTGCAGGCTGAGCATCTATTTCTCGTATATCGTGCCACACCGAGAAGAGGGATGTGTACCTCCAGCAACAACAAGAATGGAACCATAGGCTCCTATGCTGGGAGCATTTCGGGGTATAGGTCTAACCACCTCAACTCCCCGTTTCTGGCATGCTATAGTTATTAAAGTCTCTCGACGGCGGGAATGGGAGATTACCGGTAAGCCAGATGCTTCGCGAACCATATTCAACTTTAAGGCATTTCGTTGCACTTTAATCACCCTCGTGAAGAGGCGTACTCCGATACCATTGATGTCCAATAACTTTTATAGTAATGGCTGGATCTACTACTACCTCGTCCATTGAGTATAACAGAGCAAATGATGGTATAGCAATGAACATAGGGATGATACTAGGAAATATGGTCCGAAGAATCTCGATAGTAGTTCCATGAACAATCCTTTGCGGGAGTGGATTTTTTTTATAGTGGAAATGCCATAAAGCGCGACCCAAGATCCATGATACGAAAACCAAAATCAGAATAACGAAGAAAAAGACATCGTGATGTAAGTCTGTTATTCCTTGCATTATAGGTGTTGCTGCGTCTTGAGATCCTAATTGCCATGGTTCCGCTGCATCACAAGGAGCAATTGTGAGGAATAGCCATTCTAGAACAATCATTTGGTTTGGTTCATTCTTTGACTGCTCTGCTCCCCCCAAAAAAAAGAGAGTTTTTTTTTTTATCATCTAAGAGCCCTTTCTACATTTTTGTCTATTACATTACGAAATAATGAATTGAGTTCGTATAGGCATTTTGGATGCTGCTAGTGAAATAGCCCTTCTGGCTATATTTTCGGTTACTCCACCCATTTCATAAAGTACTCGCCCTGGTTTAACAACAGCTACCCAATATTCAGGGGATCCTTTTCCTGAACCCATACGTGTTTCTGCGGGTCTTAGTGTAACTGGTTTGTCTGGAAATATACGTACCCATATTTTTCCACCACGACGTGCATTTCGTGTCATTGCTCGTCGGCCTGCTTCTATTTGTCAGCGTGGATTTTGGTCTAGTTGGAACCTTGGTCGGGGTCTGGGAGCTTCCGGTTTGGTTTTATCTCGCTTTCTGTGTTTTTTGGCCGGTTGAACTTGGGAGTTTGGCTTTGGTCAACATTTGGAGAAGACGGCTTCGGATGAGAATTCTGTCAGCGATGTTAGCCCCAGAATATCGACTTTGGGCTAGAGGGACCTTTGATTCAGGTCCCGAAGCTTCTGGACTCGTTTTAGGGTGTTGGGTTTCGTTATGGAAATGTTGACTAGGTTGGTTTTGGGCGTGAGACCCACCTTTCGTTAAATCGAACTCCGTTGGGAGTTCCATCGATGCCGTTGAGTACGGAATGCGTTTCTGGTAGGGTAGCACCTTTGATTTGTGTCCGCAAGGTGCGAGATGTGCCCCGAGTGTGCGATCAGTTTGATTTTGGGTTGTGTTGCAGCTGGTAGCTGCTGCTGTTTTCTGGTATGGCGCGGCGGCGGTGCTTTGGCCGCACCTGCGCAGCCGCGCATGCGCCCTGGGTGCTGCGCTTGCGGTGCCTGGTGACTTCAGCAAGCGACACACCTGTGCTCCCTCCACCGCCATGGTGATGGCGCCCCTGCGGCTCTTTGGGCACGCCTGCGCCTAGCGCTGGCAGCTTATAAGGAGCTTTCTTCATTGAGATGTTGTTGCTTATTCTGTTTTACAAAGCTAAATGTTTTTAGTTGGAGTAAAGCATTCTAGGTGTAAAAAAAGGGTGGCATATTTGCAAACTTTTTCTTTCCCAATTAATTCAGTTGCTTCTATTTTATACAAAGAAGTTTCAAGTTGATTGACAAAGCAAATAAGATTGCATTAAATGGCGCCAACATGAAACAAAAGGAGTGATGCAAGTGTTATAAGACATAGAACTTAGATTGCTAATAAGATTTTCCTTTTCTTACAAGAGAAAAAAAACGAAATAGATTCACTTTCTGGATTATTGCCGATTCATAAAAAGCTAATTTTTCAGAGACCGGATAATCCATTATTTAGCTTAACAGATGATCTAGGCTGACTCCTCACCTCCATACCAAAGAACAAGAACAAAAAGGAAAAAACCCTTTTTGCCCCTAAGTTGGTTTATCTATTTTTTCCAGCAGCATCATTGTTATTAGTCTCTCCTTATCTCTGATCCTTTGATTGTGTACGTTTTTTGGTTTCAAGTTCTTTTCTTTTGGTTCTTTCTGTTATTTTTTGGGTGGGGTAGGGGCTGAGGGTTTTAATCTACCTCCGAAACTTAAATCCATCTTTTTAAATGGCTAATGCCTAGATTAGGTCTAAAAAAAGGACTGTCTATAGAAACAATAAACTCCTCACTGGCATGGCTTTGAGGTTCACTCAAGCTACGGATTTCCTCTGGGATTATTAATTACGTATACTTAAGGAATATTTAACAAAGCAGACCAACACTTTTTATCACTAATAGCTCGGGAATACATCAAATAGGAAGCTTACACACAGAGACTAGCCACACAACTAAACACAATATTACAAAGTGAATGAAACGAATACTTGAAGTGAGTCTAATCCTATTGATTTGTCCCATGGACTGGACCTATTCCTCATTTAGAAGGGCGAGTAAAGCTTCCCCCTTACCTATGTCTCTGGGTGTTCATGGGGATTTTATCCTCTTTTTAACACTTCTTTTTTTATCATAGGCTGATAGGCTTGGGAATAGACTCCACCCCGATTAAGATCTTCTAAAAGGGTATAGAGCCTCTCCAACAACTCTTCCCTAGTGGAGGTCCTAGGATTATCTAGAGTGCGAGCCCCACGTTGCTCCCAATCACCCTCCGGATCAAGAGGCGCCATCCGCCTTATTACTTCTAGCATAGCGGAGTGAGATATACCGAAGAATAAACTTAGCCTTTCAACCACAAATGGGTTCCTTTACATAAACAACAGTTGTCCGGCTGTCCTACGGGCTACGAGGAGTACATTATTACTGTTTGTGACAATTGTCCAACTTTTTTTTTTTTTGAGAAAGTAACAACTAGAATTGTCCAGCTTTATTAGGTCGATAAACACGTCTGTTGCAAAATTTCCATTTGATGTGGGTTGATTAATGGAACTTTTTTATAATTGACAGAGGGTGTTCATGGCTAGGGAAAGTGTATCTTGCTCTCCTATTTTGTTTTTCAGCATTTGTTTCTCATCAATCTAGTATCATGTTTTTCTTTTCAATAAATTGATCTAGCAACATCTTATACATCAATAGTTCACCCTTTGGTTGTTGAACTATTTTTATATCTTATGATTTGTTTTCTGTATGGTTCACCTTTCCTTAAGGTCATTTGGTATTAAATTAAATATAAGACCACTAAAGTTGTCACATATAATTAATCGCCAAATTGTAATAATATTTTGAGTGCCTGAAAATTAGATGCTTTAAAGCCGATTTTAGTTTATTACCAAATTTATTGACTGTATCACATCACTGATCAACATGAGATAATCATATATGGAGACGAATTTAGATACATCAACCAGTTATCTATTTTCCTGGCAATAGTTAGGGACGTTGAACTCATAAAGCTTAAATTCTGCTGTCGGCCATGGGAATAATTCTGTGGTCTCCCATTTCCCAATGTCCATTCCAGCTTCATTAGGACATGCCCTTGGGTCCCCTTTCCCATATAACACCACCATAATGTAAAAGTTAAGGCGGGATCTTGGCATCTATTCTAGTCCGATAGAATAGTGCTGTGATATCTCTGTGCTACTACACTGACATGGAATCAAAGGTTACTTTGTTATCATCAAATATTACTTTCCCTTACTTAAGTTTTTCTTTCTAGTCGACCATAGTTTTGCTACTGGACACTTCATTCAATCGCTTTGTTGGGAGAATCTATTGATGCCAAACAGGAAAATGATGCAATTGACTTTCTGACCCATTGCCAGGTTTGTTTATTTTGGATTCTGCTGTTTAAAGGTTAAACTATTAAATTCATCTGCCAATCAAGAGTATGGTTTGGCTTGTTCCAGATGAAAGTCAAGTAACTTGGATTATTATGTTTCTAAAGATAGAATAATAAATTATTGGAGGAAACGGTGATCACCTGTTTTTCAACGATCAATCTTGAGTGAAAATGAACTTTTGAATTATAGATAGTTTTTGGCATAGCCTCTTGGATCCGAGGGGAGCATACTGACTAAACTAGTTGAAGTCAACGTAGTTATCCTATCGAAGCTTGAGCTATCTGTATTATAATTCTCTTTTGCAAAATTTTGAGTTTAGCTGTAATATGTCTGGTTATATTGCTTTTGTTTGGTAAGAGATATGTTTTCCAGAAAAGGATTAGTTGAGATTAAGGAAAACAAAAGGATTAGTTGCTGTTAAACTTGCATTAGTTCGTGTTTGCAGAAGTTCTTTTGTTTGGAAAAAGATATATTTATGGCAGAGCAGGTGTGAGATTTTAAGAACTACTACATCTTAACGACAAATTATTGAATATTGGGATGACCCGAAGTAATGGATTTGGAGGATTCATATCATGAAACCAACTAGTTTGGAATTGATGCTAGTTGATTTGATTGATACTTACTGATTAGTCATCAGTGCATGGTGACTAGTAAATTATATGTACAAATTAATGACGGAAACCGGTGCTTTAGTTGCATTGAAGGTTTTGCATTGCGATTCAATCCCATTGGTAAGAGAAGCAAATTTCCAAGTATCATTTCAGAACGATGATATGTTTTCACTTTTTTTCTGCATAGTCATGACTCCGAGTTGATGATAGCTGCCACTCACCGGGACTAAAATATGTGATATAAGTGATATTTCCTCAGCCTCTTTGCAGAAATGCAAGGTAAGACTGCGTACAATAGACCCTTGTGATTCGGCCCTTCTCCGGACCTCACGCATAGTGGGAGCTTTAGTGCACCAGGCTGCCCTTTTTCTTTGTCCTATTTGTTGAATGCACATTAATGTGGATTCTATCGAAAATATCTATTGTGGAGGTTAGAGTTCATATTTACAACTGTAGATGAGTGAAAATTATGATATTTGTGCATATTAGCATCTCGGTTGTCTTTGAGTTCTAATGACTTAACTTTTGGGGGTTCACTTAATTCCTCTATCACATTTGAAGTTCAGGTTTAGTTGTCGAGGTTTCATAGCAAGCTACTCATGTTGCATTTTTAGTTTCCTGAAAGGAAGAGGTGGTTGTTGAAATAGAAAAAGCGAATGATGCAGCATAAGGATCACGATGATACTAAGAGGCCTCCAAAAGCTTTATTCATCTTCATATATGCATCTGATTGCCTCCTGTTTTTTCATGATTCTGTCATTTAAGTCACCTAATATTGATGGTGCTCCTTCTACTCTTTTTTTCTCCAGCTTTAATGCTATTGTTGTGTTGCTAAATATTTTCTGCAATTTTGTGTTGCTTCTGTTACTTTTTTCCAGCACAATAGGTACTTTCAAGAAGCTGCGTATTCTATAAATTGATTAACTCAAAATTGTTGCTTCCTTGTCTAGAGTGCTTAATTTGTTAATTTGTGATCTAAATTATTCAAGGGGAACTTTGGAGTAACTGGTAAAGCATCTTGTAGAAATGCAAGGTAAGGCTGCGTACAATAGACACTTGTGGTCCGACCCTTCCCCGGACTCCACGCATAGCGGGAGCTTTAGTGCACCGGGCTACCCTTTGTGATCTAAAATATTACAGTATGGTAAATATGTTTTTTCTTATGAGTGGATTGTTTATGATTCCCGACTTTGTATCTGTGTTTATGCATATTGGTTACATATCTTGTATCAAAAGTTTCTTGCTTTTCAAAAAAAGTAGAATAGCTTAGATGTTTATTTATTCAAAAAAGATATAAAATAACTTAACCAAAATAGCTTTAAATCAAAATAACTGTTATTGCATGCTTTCTCTATCAAGACTTTGTGATGATATATACAAGACATAGTTTTGAATGTTGATTGTCTGTGAAAGGAAAAGTTCAGACTTCCAAGAAACAAATTGTATTGTTTTCATAATTTCTAGTTCACCGCAGTGATGCAATACTTTTCGTATCCTTTTCTTTTTAAAAAACTGGCTCATAGTTCACTTGAAGCGGATGCCATAGACATGTATATGGAAGAACAAGTGGAGTACCAACATGAGAACATTAATATTGTTGAATCGTCTGATGAGTAGACCACTTGGAGGGATGAGTTGGCTGAATCAATGAAGAATGCTGTTGTATTTCCAAACGATAGTTGGTGGTGCTAATTGTGAACTATTTTCTAAACAACTTTGCTGGTGTTTTGATTTATATCCTGCTGAAACTGATGTTGTATTTATTACTTTTTAAGCTGGTTAGTTAAATGCTGCTGGTGCTGAAAATTATTGTTGGTGCTATATTTGTTGGTTTTAGAACTGGTTTGATGCTGAATTTTTGAAGTTGGTGCAGTTTTTCAGGGTGAACCTACAAATGTAGGGCTGAGGAGGGTGGAGTGTATACAAATCTTATCCCTACCTTTGCGGATAGAGAGGTTGACACCGGCTAAACTTATCTTTTTCAAGGAAATAGGAGGAATTAGGTGATGGAGATCTTTTTCTTGTCGAAAATAAGAGCAATTATAACACCAAGTAGCAATAAAACACCCAGTAATTTCCCAACAATGGCTGCTATATCCAGGCCAGACTCCTTTTCTAACTTCCTGGAGTGTGGTTTAACTTTCTGCCCAGGAAACGGAGGAGCTGGTCCAAAAGATCAACTATTTCCGCCAATCCTTTTATTTCCGAGTGGTTTATTTCCTCAGAAGCATAAACATAGTGAAAATTGAATCTACTTAATTCCATTGAGATAAGTTTTATTTCTTTATTCTAGGAATTGATTTCACATGAAAGTGTTAAGACAATTAATGAGTTTATGACCCAATTATTCTGTACTTTAAACAAACTCTAACCAAGATGATCTCATAAAGGAAGGTGCCTACAATGCGGCAACAACATTCTGAAAGATATTTACACATAAATTCCACTCTTCAACACAGTAAAGTCCACCCAATTTCGATATTCTAAGTATAAAATTGCAGTAAGACATACTAATCAATAGGCTCTGTTCCAGATCATGAAACCTCAAAAGAATATTAGGCCTTTTCAATTGAAAAGAACGCGTACCAACTACTGAGTACAGGAACCAGGATTAAGCTACACAAGCAGTAAGTAAACAGACAGAAGATGTATCGTGGAAAACTTTCTTGCTCAAGGGAGTAAAAGCGACGACCTACAGTGTGTAGGATTTCCAATAACTTCACTAACTTTTAAGAGCAATTTTAGATTACAACTCAATAATCAAAGGGACTAACTCTAATACCTCAACTCAACAGTTAGCTATAATTGTTCTTACAACTCATCAAAAATATAAACTCTCTTCTTGTTACAAGCCTGACAAAGTCACAATCATATTGCAACAATAAGAATGGGTACAACTCAATAACACTCTTATCACAAACACAAACTATGACAAAGAACAACCAGCTATATTTGTTCTTGGTCCTTCTCTTTATCTGCCGCTTGATGTTCTTCCTCCTCTACTGCCTTCAAAGAGAAACTCTTTTTTTGAGTATGCAACAGCTGCACATTCTCTTGTTAATGTGTTTCCTTATATATGAGATAATTAAGGTGTTGCTCCACAACCCTAATTTCTTTGCATAAGTTTTACACCTCTCTTAATTACACATTCCATGAATAGATACTCTGGATCCGTTTTTCTTAATAGAAGATATTCACGCATTTGGAGCTGATTCTTTCACAATTAGATCAATATTTATCGCAAGTGCTCTTGCAGCATATTAGGCCAATTATTGTATTGAGAACTTGGTTTTCACATCACTATCATCAAAACATACACCAGCCAAGACAGACATAAATATCACGTACTTATTAATTTTCTCCTTTTTAATGATGACCAACCTGCAAGTGCAACATAGAAACAACACTAATATGGATAACAATACATCCACATACCATCATACCATCACTAATACCTTCCCCTTTTGACATCATTAAAAATATGCATTAGTAGTTTAAGGAAGATTCAGAATAGTGACAAGAACTTATGGCCACTAGGGAAACACTAACACAAGCAATTCAGGAATCAAGACATAGATACTAAGGATATTAGCCATCTTACAAGCAAACAAAGCAGCACATAAGGAGAACAACAGTATGGCAAAGTAAGCATAATTTTAAGCCAAAACTGGACCTGAACAAAAACAGTAATCATGTCTGCCAAAAACAACCAGCAAAATCAATTGTCTACAAGAACTAGTTTTGAGGGGAATAGGTGTGAACAAGGGAAAACTAGGAGGAATCTAGGGAAGGAGGAGGATTATTTGGGAATGAGTAAAAGAAGGGCATCAAAGAGAGCATTGTGTTTCTATTGCTATTGGAGCATGTCATCTTTCATTTGGAGAATGAGATCCTGAGATGCAGAAAGTTGATCCTTCAAGCTAGAGATCTAAGCATTAAGAGAAACATTTTGACTATGTGCAGCCTCTAGGTCCATCATCAATTGAGTAAATGGGCTGCTAGCTTTGGATCCAGGTACCTTGCTAGGCTGGAAGTCACATTCCACTAGAGTCCCACCATCGATCATATCTTTTTTTGTAGAAGCTCTCCCATCACTTAGTTTTAGCCCAAAATGCTCAAAGACAATGGTCAGCAGAAACCCATAAGCTAGAGCATGAGGACCTATCTCAGGGAATATGACCCTATTCATGTGCTTGATCATGAGGGCCGACAGGTTGACCTTTTCATCCAACTCAAGGGCATCATGATGCCTATATGCCTAAAGGAGGCCTCACTCCTCCTCCTTTCTCTTGGCAACAACCCGTTATGGACAATTTCAAATAGCAGCTTATGAAAAGACTGCATTTCCCTTTTCAACTCCTTTCTAGGAGTTTTCTTCACCCTCCTCCCTTGAGAACTTCTTATATAGTAAGTACTCCACATCAGTCTTTCATTCATACCCATCTGATCCCTCAATAGGGACCTGCAAGATCTCACCTAACTTTACTACATCAAACACCATCTCTACCCCCCAACAGAGTAACCAACCACAAGACCTTCAAGTATATTCAGATTGATATAAAACTCAATCACCTATCTCTCATACACACGAGCCCTTATATCCCTAAATAGATAACCTCAGCCCTTGAATCCAAGCTTGTCTAGCAGGGTTTGGATGGCAGGATTCCCCATTACCTCAGGATCAATCACCCTTCCCTTCAAGACTGCCCTAGACCCATAGTACATCTCATTTCCTGTAGCATGAAATTTTTCAAGATTGTAATTAAGCAGTTTACCTTAGTGCGTGCAGATTTAGTCTTGTCATGGTATGAACCGTGGACAGAGCCTTAAACCTGATCCTTATCATAGGTATCCCGACACCTTTATAGGCTCCTAAGCAACATCCACATTTTCTTGTCCTTGTACTTGGAGGACCTTGTCGTTCTGCAGCATTTAACTCAGTTGTACGCTTTTGGTGAAAGGAGTACAAGTAGGAGGCTTTGGTGTAGGGATTTTATGGTCTTAAGAATGGCCTTTGGCTTATGCATAATGTGCTTCTTGTAGCCCTTATTTGGAGTGGAGAAGGCCTTTGAGAACTTTGTGACTAATATAACATAATCATCACTGTCTGATGAGGGAGAGAGAGTGGAATCTAGATGAGAGGATTTCAATTGTGAGGGTGTATCAGTGCCCTCAACTATGCCCTCTTCAAAGGACCAACTCATATTAGGTGAGTCAGACCCCTAGGGAGAAGATAATGGGAGGTTTTGGTGAAGATCAAGGCTTTAAGGATGTGGGGATCAAAGATGGTAAGAAAGGTTTTTCAGTGCCAATAAAGGGAAAAAGGGATAGGGGCATCTTAGAAGGGAAAGTAGGTGGTTAATGTTTCTCAATGGAAAGAGGGATTTCCGATGGAGTACCTTGTCCCCCGTTAAGAGGTGCCTCCACCATAGAGATAAAGTCCTCATCATCGGAGTAGTCCACAAGTTGATGAGTAATTAACGACTAGGGTTTGGGGCAATTTGAGGAAAGGTGTCCTGAGTAGCAGTTTGGGGTATGGGTATAATGGGGGTTTGTGATGATGGTAAGGAATAGGGAGGGAATCCATTGAAGAGATGAGTGAGGTTCTAAGAAAGAGTAAGATGATAGAGTGAGAGAGAGGAAGAAGAAGAAGTGGGAATTTGATCAGTTTTAGAAAGAAAAGAATAAGAAAGAGAGTGATTTATAGGATTTATTCTTTTGAAATGACAGTTGTCAGTCTAGGGAAGAGGGAAAATAAGGGAATGATTAGTAAGTCAGAGTGGGAGCTGGAGGTATCATTTTAGATTTTCTCGCTCATGATTCATTAAACGTCTACTTCGGACGATGGGTTAAAGAGAGCCAGGTTCTTGAGATACATGCATTCGTTAATAGACATACATTTTAAATAGCTTTTGCAGAGGATATGCGTACCTAAACTAGATTCTTGTTGATCCTCCTGTGCTAAATTATAGATCTTCTTGTTGAGAAAGTAAGGGTAATATCATCAGATCCTCATCTTGACTCCCTAGAGCTATGGGTGTGAACCCGTAAAGGAATATTATTTCTCTTGATTCAGAGTTGATTGATAAGACCAAGAGCTAAATAGTTTTTCTCAAACTATTCCCTGCCTAGTGCCTTGGTGAAGATGTTTGCGACCTAGCCCTATGTACAACAAGAGGTAATCTTGATGAGCCCCTTTTCAACATTGACCCTGAGAAAATAATGATACACATTAATGTGCTTGGTTCTCTTGTGATAGACTGATTCTTGGCCATGTTGATTGCACTTGGGTTATCATTCATGATAGGAATTCATCCTACACTGATCCTATAGTCATTAAGTAGTTGCTTAATCTAGAGAAATTGAGCATAACATGACGTAGCAGCTATATACTTAGCTTCAGCAGTGGAGAGAGCCACTGAGTTTTGTTTCATGGTAGCCCATGACACAAGATGTGGACCTAGGAAATGAGCCATTACTAGGTTCTTTTTTGATCCACAAGATATCCGTCATAGTCCCTATTAGCAAAACCTATTAGGTTAAATGAGTCTCCTGTAGGGTACCAAAGAACCAGGTTCTGGGTACTTTTGAGATAGCGCAAGATTCTCTTGACTGGTTTTAGGTAAGATTCTTTGGGACACGACTGAAATCGGGCACACAACCCTCGCTATACATAATGTTAGGTCTACTTGCAGTCAAGTACAACAATGATCCAATCATACCCCTGTACTTTGTTAGAAGACATCTTTGAGCATGTGTTATTTATTTAGAAGGTCTTTGGAACTAGTTCTTGCCTTTGATAGAATTTACTTACAACAACAATTATCATTCTAACATTCAAATGGCTCTTTTCGAGGCCTTGTATAGTAGAAAGTATAGATCTCTTAATGGATGGTTTGATACTTTTGAGGTTAGTCCATAGGTTACAGACTCATTGAGATATTCTTGGATTAAGTAATGATGATTCAGGACAGACTTCTTATAGCCTCGAGTAAGAAAAAGAGCTACGCAGATCGAAAGAATCGTGGTTTGGAGTTTATGGCTGTAGAAAAGGTATTGTTGAAGATATCACCAGTGAAGGGTGTCATGAGATTTGGGAAAAAGGGCAAGTTTTTCCAGAGGCTTTTTGGTCTGTTTGGGATTCTTCAGTGTATTGGGGAGGTGGCCTATGAGTTGGCTCTACCTCCAGATCTTTCAACTGTGCATCCCATATTTCATGTGTCTACATTGAAGAAATATTATTCTGATGGTTCGCATGTGTTTTAATATGAGTTGGACATACAGAGCAGATATCTCTAAATTTTTGAAAGTTCACGTATCTTCTTTCTCTTTATGTTTGAGAATAAACGTGTATTTTAGTGGTAGATAATGCAATGATCCTCATATTTATTTTGTGATTTTTTGCATATTTTCCTTGTTTTATTCTTTATCATAGCTTCAGTATGGTATTTGTGATCTGCATGGGTCGAATGGTTCTAGAGGTGATTGGAAGGATTTTTAAAAGTATTTTTTCAGTTTCGAAGGTTAGTGTTGACACCCAATTTTTACCCTCCACTATTTAATTAGTTATCGAGCTTTTAGATTTTAAAAAACATTTAATAAATAATTTTGAAATTAAGAGAATTTTTCAAAATTAATCCCGGTTTTTTCAAAAATAATTTCTCAAAGTCATTGGTGTATGATGGAATTCGTACCTCCAGGTACACGCGTGTCTTCATCCGGTGGTTTTGGGTTTTTGATTTTCAAAAATCCCTCAACTCTTATCCGAATTCCCAATCATTTTCCCCCCAAATTTCCATCCATTACAACCCTAATTTCCCCCCTATATAAACCCCTCACTCTCCATTGTGAAGGAGTGAGTTTTTGGGTAGCAAAAATCCTGGAGAGTCCTTTTCTCTGATTTTTGGGGAAACCTAAGAATTCAAGCTGAAAGATAGCAAGAAATACTATTGTTTCTTTGAAATTTTCTGGGTCTGCTTTTTGCATCTCGAAAAGGGAATCTTGAATTCATCGGAAAGTCGCCAAAAAATCTCAACTCGTTGTTCCAGCTTTGCTGCCTAGAAAAAGGTAAACATTTCTTTTCTTTTGTCTTCTCTTGTCCTTATTCATATGTAGTTTGCTACCTTGAGCTTGTTGTGCTGAGTTTGTTATCATTTGGTTGTGCTGATTGAACACCACTGTTGAGTTAGTCGACTGATGAAGAATGATAGGTTGAGTCTTTAGGGAATGGTTGAGCTTTGGGAAAAGCCTTGAACCCACAGGTTTGGCTTCCCCCCAAAAGTTCCTAAAGACCCGAAGTTCCCTATTTTCTCCCTGGTTGTTTGTTTAAGAATGATCAGTTATTGTGCTCGTCTCTTGTGAGATGTAATAAGAGTCTTGAATGGATGTGTTTAGGCATGATTTCTCTTCATTGTAAGTGCTAAGCATTAACCCCGAGACTAATTCATGCTTTCTCGCTAGCTCATTGTATTCTTCTCTTTTTTATATCTATGCTTGCTTTATGGAAACCAGGGGATGAAACAATCATCTAAATAATAGATGACACTGTTTCAAGCTACGTCCTAGAGGTTCTCATGACCTACAATGTCGTATAAGGCTCCATGAACAAAAGTTTTGAAGTAACTTGTTGATTTTTTAGGATATGGATATGGGTTAACTGAACCTTACCTGTTGTATTCATGATAAAGAGTTAGATTTTTTTTAGTTGCCATACGATACATATTCCTTGGTCATAACAGAGGCGGTATGTGAGGTTTGGATCCTATTTGTTAAGGAGAATAAAATCAGTCCCTGTATTCCTACGTCTGGATTAGTTTTATCTAATTCTTAACTTGTTCGTGTTAAAATCGACTCATGTTTGAGTTAACCAGCAGCTAAGCTAAAGTCTTTTATGTCTTTACGATGCAAAATTTCATATAAAACTGTTATATTTAAGGTCGCTAAGGTAGAATAAAAATTGAAAACATGGGTTGTGATCATTTAGCCTTAAAAGAATTAGACTTTACTGTCAAAATTTTGCCCAGATGTTCCTTCGCTATGCATCAAGTGTTAGTTTTTATTTGTGTCATAATGAATGGATATAAATTGTTATATTTGATTCTACAGTGATGGAGTTTTGTTCTTTTATTCACGTTTTCCTTAAACTTAATAGTTATTAGCCGCAACCAACTTTGTCTTCCAGACAATGCGGCGTTTAAGGCAAACTTATAATAGTGGTAAATCTTAAATGATTCATTTTCGTTGTTGCTGTGATAAAGTACATATATTTTTGGCTTGAACATAGGATATGTGGATTTGTGACTAAGTACTATTTAGATGACAACTCAAGTGTTGAGCCACAACTGAAATTTTCTTTTATTTTTACATTCGTTTATTTTGGCGAGATTCATTGTGGTTAGATGCTAGTTTTTGTCTCTTTTTTGTGCATGTGAAACTCCGAATGAGTCCGCTTCGTCTCCTCATACCTCTCCCTGCGTCTCGTTGGGTTGGTAAACCCAACAACATCCTCGATTCATCCTCAACCAGTGAAAGGAAAGCTAATATACAGGTCTCGAAAGCGAAAAATACAAAGTATACAACTGGTATATAAGCCAGAAAATGGACTCAGTCTATAAAAGTCTAATCCAAAGACTTGGACAGTTTTTTTTGGGCCAAAGCAGGGGCCCAAACCTCAATTCTATCTCCCTTTATTTATTTATAATTTGCCATGTATTTGTATGTGATTAATTGTAACTAACTCTTTTAATCTTAATCTAGATAAATCCCCTAAGTATTGCCAATTTAATTTTTATCCTTGCCTTTTCTTTCCTTGTTTGGATTTTCTCATTTAATTCATCCTTGTTATAAATGGAACAAATTAATTCTCGTTTGATTATTTTTTTTTCCTTCAAACAATTCATCACTTGAACCGGTTCTCTTAAGCATGCTAAAAAGGCTTTTCTCCTTTTTCAATACGTTTAAAATCAATTAAAAAAAATGAATTTTTCAAATAGTTCTAAGAGATTTTATTTGAGAAATGATCCCCATTTGTCTAGTTCCTTTCAAAAAATGACCTTATCTTTATTAAAAAATTGATTTTTCATATGATTAGTTGAAATAACTTTTTTCTAACATTTTCTTACTTATTTAAGTTTTCTTTTTCCTTATCCTCAAATCACTTTCTATTTTTGTATAATAAAATCATAGTCTTCCACGTGACCCCCTTTTCCATGAGTTACTTATAATTTTAGTTATTTTCAGAATATTAATTATAAAGCATTTATTCAAGTCTTCCTCTTTAAAATTTTTATTGTATTTTCTTTAAAAGTGAATTTCTCTTTTAATTATCCAAAATGTGTTGTTTCTTTATTTAAAAGTGCTATATTTTTTCAAGTCTTTAATATCCTTGCTATTTTTCATAAAATAAACTCTTGCAAAAATTAGTCATTCTTTATTCAAGTTAGTCAAAATTATTTTGGTCAACCTTTTTTTAAACGGACGTTCTTAAGTGCCTTAAAAACCTTTTTAAGACGTTACTTGAACCCTTATCAATTTTCTCTAATTTTAAAGATTTATTTCTATTTTTAAGTCTTTGAAATTCATTTAAGTTTTCTTAATTTCTTTATAAAAATTAAGTAGTGTCTCTGTTTATTTTAAGAATTATTTTGAAATTTGCTTGTAAGTTTTGAAATAATTTCTAAATGTCGAAAACCATTTTATTTCTTTATTTTGTGAAAAATGAATAATAAATTCTGAAAAGGGGTAAAATAGAAATGACGACTCCGCTAGGGATCTATTTAGGTTCTAACCAAAATTTGAACTATCTGACTAACTATTCAGATTGTAATAATTAGTAACTTTATTGCTTTCCTTACTTATTTACTTTTCGCAATTATAAACTGTTCATGGCATCTTCCGCCTCTCTTGGCAAAACATTAGATTGCATTAGGGATAAAAAGGCAATTATGCAAGTATTTGCAGTCGTTCTTAACAAAAACACAATTTTTAAAACAGACGAGAAGAGTAGTTGACCCGCGGTCGATTAACGGTCACTTGTTGTTTTAGCCTGTGGTTGTCCGCCCGGATTCCCAGTCAATTTCAAAACCTATTCTAGTGAACCCAGGATAGACAACAACAACAACAACAACATACCCAGTGTATTCCCACAGCGTGGGGTCTGGGGAGGGTAGAGTGTACGCAGTCCATACCACTACCTCAGGGGTGAGGTAGAGAGGCTGTTTCCGATAGACCCCCGGCTCAAGACAAAACAGTCTAAAAATACGCTACAAAGGACGTAACAATGATACAGGGTAAAAATACAAGATAAAACTACAAGAGACGATAGGAAGTAATATGTAGTAACAAACAAAAGACAGAAACAGAGCTCTGCCACAAAATACTACCACGAGGAATCCAAGAACAATAAACTATAAGCGTAGCACTACGATTACTAGTCGGGACAATAAGGAAAAACACTCCTACCTACTAGCCTATACACACTTCTACCTACTACTCTTCTACCCTAATCCGCGTCCTCCACACCTTCCTATCTAGGGTCATTGACCTAAGATGTCTTAATATCTAAGAGATATTAAGTCCATTAGTAAGACCACCTTGTGTTCGAAAAGCCCACGATCCGAAAGAACAATCATCCCTTATGTGTTTAATTGAAGGATGTGATATTGAATTGTACGAACTGTTTTCCCTCGGGGTTGGGAATTTTTAGATAGTTCTTTATTATTGTAATCAAAGGAAGATCTCCATCCGAAAGGTATTCAGAGTTCCAAGAAGTTCAAGAATGAAGAACCTTCCACGATGATTTAGTCTAGGATTGTACCTGCGTGAGACTAATATTCCTTGCACATCCCTTTGTATTAGATTTATTCAATTTGTATATAATATATCTTTTGGGGAAATGGTCCGTCTTACAAACGGCACACATCATTCAATTCGTTAGGCCTACCTTAGGCATAAAAATGTCACATATCTATATAGGACACACTATAAATTGTTATGTGATATAAACTATCTTATGTGCTACGTGTGTTGCTCGAATCAAGGGGGAATTGATCCACTTCTCTTTTAGAAATTTTAGAGCACCGTAGGCAGAAGATATAAACTCATCGCACAAAGTTTGACCAAAATTACTCCTCGAAAATCCAAAATCCCCTCAAACAAGCCTAAGAACTTCTCTTCTATCTCTCAGTAAGGTTGACTTGCCATGAACACCGAAGAAGCAATGCAAGAGAATGGAAGAAATTGACCAGGAAATCAATAGAATGAAGGAGAAAATCAAGGAAGCTAAGCAAGTGGGGGAAAAGTTGGTAGCCAAGTCCGCAGAAGTGGATAAAGAGATAGCCTTTATGGAAGAAACGATAGCCAACGTTGTCACGAAATAGCCCAGACAGAAGAAAGGATTAACCAAACAGATCGAAAGTACCTATTGACGCTTAGAAGGTCAGCATCAGTCATAGGGAATGATGAAGAGTCTGTGGGAGAAAATGACGAACAGATCCAGCCTTTTAACTGAATCTCAGATTACTGGGCTAACATTAAGGATGACCCCGTTTGGCTGACTAGGTTCAAGCTAGGAAAAGGAAAGATCATTCTCAAAGCTCACGCACGGGAGAACGACCGGAGGCCCAGAATTGTTACATGCCCAGTCATCTTCCTAGCTCTAAGGATGAAAGGAATCCTACAGCCTGATCAAACCCCAGGTTTTTGGTATAACCCTAAAGATGAACAAAAGAGGTGTGCTTACCACCCACGCCAAAAAGGGCATACCACCAATGAGTGCACCATTCTACGGGTCAGAATTCATGAAATGATCAACAGTGGGCAAATCAGCCATATGTGGGGGACCTCACTTCCTACTAATTTGTGATAGGGTGAGGCCATGAATGCCAATCACCCAGAATACCCTGATTTGCCAATATGACTTCACCGTGTTTTATGACACGTATCTTGACATCTACTTCAAACTAGTCCACGCTGCTATCATTGAGCCAATTGAAAAGAAGGCGGGGAAAATGTCCCGAGCTTGGTGCAGTTGCAAGGAAATATGCCTCTACCATTCTAGAGCAGGGGGTATGACATAGAGAATTGTCGCACTTTCAGGATTGACCTCGAAGATCTTATAGACGTAGGAAGGATCCAGATTGAGTTTCCACTGTATCATACTTAAAGAAGAAGATTGAGAAGAGTCCAGAAGACCCGCCACTATCCAAAAGAAGCTTTAAAAGTAGAAAAACTATTGTTGTTATTTCCCTTTTGTCGTTTTTACTTTTTCCTTTATAATCAAAGATAGTGGAAGAAATGAAATGAAGCTTATCCTTTACCTACTCGAACTACGTAGGGCCTGAATTCTCCTTCGTGAGATACGTATGCAGCCTTCAAGGCCCGGCCCCTATCTTTAAGAGATTTTCACTTCCCCACTTTGACAAGGGTGTCAGAAAGCTCAGGAGGTACAACAAGCAAAGATGCTACAAGATCAACAAGTCAACCTTCCTGATAAAATCTACTTATCCAAAATCGATGGGCAAAATCCTGTCCGTCGAGATTTTGAGTCAAAATTAGCCGTGAATCAATTTGCCTTGACGAAAAGCAACTTTTATGTGTTTAAAGCAATTCTTATGTATTTATTTCCTATCGGATATCTTGTATTATTTATCACTAATGGTATCTAACATATCGGCCTTTGAGTTGTTTTTCACTTCAACAGGTAACAGAAAATGATCTGTGTTGACAAAACTGGCCGAACATCCCTACTTCACCCACTCAAAGGCAAACATAGATTCCTCCTCTAACTCTCGCTTTTCTAAAGGAAAAATGAATGATTGATAGTGAAGAAGAGAACGCTTTGGCCATGAGATACAATGTTATCACTGAATAGAGTGAAATGATTGCCGAACTGGCAAGGAAGCTAGAGAAGATGAAAGAAGAGGTGCAGAAAGCCAAGGATATGGCGAGCTTGACTATCGCCCCAACTCTGGGCAACTTCGAAATCCCTCTTCAAATCCCTCCGCTCGATTCCCCGCTAAGCAAAAACCAACCAAAAGATATCCCTTCTTCCTCTGCACCTAGACCTTTCAACGAACCTCTATCCAATAAACCTCCCCATATCGGATCCTCGTATCAAATCCATACTCCTCCGATCCAACACACTAACAACCCAAGTGCCTACAATCCACAAAACCTCCTTCCAAACTACCAAAATATGCCACCAAACACCTACAACTCCCAGAATAACCATCCCAAATATCACTAACCCACACAAATATACCCCCACATACCCAAATGCCGTTCCACATGTACAACCTCCACCTATCTAGAATATGCCCCCTCCTACAGTCCATGCTATGGTAGAGCCATATACCGCCCTCTCAGAAGGCCTAGAGCTAAACCACTAAGAGGAACATGAGAAAGAGTTGAAGGCCACAGAGAAGAAGCATGATTATGACATGGCACAAATGAAAGAGGAGATAGCCAGGATCAAGGAATTTCGAGGCTCGTCCTATGAAAAGGGCTATGACTACGATGATCTCTGTATCCATCTGGAGATGGACCTGCCAGACGAATTCAAGATTCCCAAATTTGAGACCTTCAATGGTGTTGGGAATCCCGAGGCTTATTTGAGAAGCTATTGCGACCAAATGGTCAGCGCAAGAAAGAATGACGCCCTGTTGATGAGGTTGTTCAGCCGAAGTTTGAGCGGAGAGGCTCTAGAATGGTTCACTTCTCAGAAACTAATGAAATGGTCTAGATGGAGTGATCTGGCCAGAAACTTTGCTCAAAGGTTTGCATATAATGTGGAGGTCATCCCAGATCAATACTCTCTAGGTTGTATCAGATAGAAATCAAATGAGGACTTCCAAGATTACGCCTATCGGTGGAGAAAGGAGGCAGAGAGAGTTCGGCCTTCTATGAATGAAGAGGAGATAAGCACAGTGTTTATGCACTCTCAAGAGTCGGAGTTCTATGACAAAATGATATTAGCAGTTAAAGAAAAATTCATCGACCTAGTTAAGATCGATAAAATTGTCAAAGAAGGTCTGTGTAGTGGCAAGATTACCAAAGCCTCGATATCCTCAGGATCGACAGGATTTCCAAGAAGAATAGGGAAGAGGTATCTTCAGTATCCTCTAGTCCTAGCACGAAACTAAGGAAACCCTTTGGAGCCAACCATAAAAAATCACTTGTTCCAACAACCCCTCTCCCAGCTCTACAAAATCCTCAACCTATTTTCTATACTCAACCCATTTACCAAGATCCACAACCAAACTTATAACCCATTTACCAAACTCCACAACCAAATATGCATCCCATTTACCAAGCTCCTCTCCAAAACTTCCAAGTGTACTAAAAGTCTCCTGAGAACCAGAACAATTGTCAGGTTCCCCATCTCGCCAATGAAAATCTCCCTCGTCCGAATTTGGAAAAGAAAGCTCCTTGGAATTTTACCCAATTAGCTGAAACTAGAACTCAATTTTATGAGAGATTGAAGGCTGCTAGATTTATTCAGCCCATACAACCTAAAACAGGCAATCCTGACTCTCATTTCTTCAGGGCTGACCGACATTGTGCTTATCATTCCGGAGGAGTCGGACATGATACTGAAGATTGCATTAACCTGAGGCACAAAATTTAGGATTTGATTGATCAAAGAGTGGTCACACTACAAACAGCACCGACCAATGTTAATAACAACCTGCTCCCAAATTACGAAGGAGCCACTGTTAACATGATAGAGGTCGATGAAGAATGGGTTTTGAGCAAGTCAATAGTGCCGATTAGCCCTAAAAAGCAGGAATGCCAAAAAAAGCAATAGCTACTTTGAGTATTGATGAGCTACTCTTTGAAGGGTTAATGCGCAACAAGGCCTTGCACGTCACTTTCAAATGTCAAAAGAAGATTATAAATAGAGTTTTGATTCACGATGGTTCAAGTCCGAATATTTGCCCGTTATCCACACTCACTCAGCTAGACTATGATCCAGGAAAAATTTGCCAGAGCGGGATCAACGTGAGAGCCTTCGATAGGGGTCAAAAGGACACTATCGGAGAGGTCTGTTTGCACATCTGGATGGGACTCATTGAGTTCCAAGCGGAATTCCAAGTCATGGATATTACTACCAGCTACAATTTACTTTTGGAAAGATCATGGATCCACGGAGCTGGAGCCGTGCCATCAAATTTGCATCAAATGGTAAAGTTTATCTGGGAGGAACATGCAGTGATAATCCACGGTGAAGGGGGTCACCTAAGCTGCCCTAATGGTTGTGTCCCTATGATCTAAGAGGTCCCGAGAGGAAGCGATTTCTACACTGTAGAGATGGTCAATGCCACGAGAGAGGATCTTGCTCCTCAAATTCCCATGCCACATATCTATAAAATGCTTGCGACTACTATGCTGAGGAGCGGATATGAGCCAGGTCTTGGATTAGGCAATAATTCTGATGGTATGACTGAGCAAACAGCATCACTAGACAGCTGATCAAGCACAAGTTAGGGTATGTAGCCCAAGAAGAAAAGGCGAAGAAACAGTCGGGATTGCAAAAATCGCTACCTCACTTATATCAGTCATTCCAGTGCGTATCGGTCCCCCAAAAGATGGGTTAGAGGATGGAATAGGAGATTTATTCGAGGAATGCGATGCTATAACAGAAGAAATCCCTAAAGCAGCCATGATTAGGGATGTCAGGCCTGGCAAAAAGTTGCAAAACTGGCCGCAACTCCCCTCGTGACTCTCCACTCAGCTGGGTAGACAAAGACTCTATTTTATGAAAATCAGTGATGGTCCGGATAAGGCTCCGTGACCCACCCTTTATGCTTTAATATTCCTCATACTATTTACTGCTTTCCAAAAGGTATGAACCTGCATTCATGCAGGTCGTAGCCATAGTTTCTAAACATTTTTGGATTTCAATGAAAGCCTTCCGTATTCTGAAAACCTTTGTTGCTTATTTACTTGGTACCATCTAACTTATTTTATTTATGGTTTCAATAATAATAACTTAAAACCTGCTAATGTCATGTCATGCTAAGAGCTGAATGAACAAGTCAGAGGATACGATATTGGAGCCGAATGGTATGTTGAAGAGATCATGGTCCTGGAACGAACAACCAAGAAGTCTAAGAACTTTGAAGATCATAAAATGCCCAACCTAAAAGAGTTCGATGTGTTCAATCTGGGAGGCAACGGTCAAGTTAAAGAAATCAGCATCAGTGTTCATTTGTCAAAAGCGCAAAAGAAAGAGCTTAGCAATCTGATCAAGCCATACATCGACATCTTTGACTGGTCCTACAATAATAGGACGAGAATGAGCACAAATATCATCTCCCAAAATTTATTGGTCAATCCAGAATTCAATCCAGGGAATGGACAGTTAATCCTTTCCTCCCACGAGACAAAGGAAAGTTTGCGCTAAATTGGCAAGGACTGTACATTATCCAAAAAGTGTTATCCGAAGGATCTTTGATTTTGTTTGAGATGGATGATCAAGTATGGCCAAAGCCTATAGCAACTTCGATGCTGCGAAAAGATACTACGCCTGAAAATGATTTCTTTTCCTTCTATTTCTTTCCCTGTAATCGTATTTTCTGATTGTAATCATTTTGCACTTAGTAATAGCTTAAAATATACCCATCTAATATGTATGAACTACGTTTGACATGAATTCTCAAGAATGATATACCTAGGTAGCTTGTGTCGGCTTTGGTCAACCCCTTAGGAAAATCTATCTTTCCCCTTCCTATCTTGAACTATGTTCAACCTGAATTCTCAAGAATGAGATATGTAGGCGGCCTTTGTCGGCTTCGGTCACCCCTTTTATTTATTGCCAACTTTCTCCCGCTACAAGTGTGGGAACTACGTTTGACCTGATTCCTGCCTTAATGGGATACATAGGTGCCTTAACGGTTCGATCATCTCACCCAGGAAATGGAAACTGGGGCAGAATTTTTGAGAAAGGAATCTCAAAAATCAGAAGGCGAAGATCATCTCCAACAAATCAGAATACAGAATGTGTTGAGGAGAAACTGAAGTAAATCTCAAGAAAGAATCTCATAATTCCCACAGAGTATCAAATCTCTTACCGATGGAACAAGATTCATCGTGAAACCTTCAACTGGGGTAAAACTTTTGAGGGGAACCTCAAAATTTCCACCAAAGCTTCATTCAAAAGTTTGGAGATAAACTCCGAAGAATTCCTCAACACCGAGAGATCAGAGTCTACTTCAAAATCCCCAGTTCGAGGTGGATTAATCCCCAGCTTTGACAAATTTCTCAAAAAATGTTTTCGAACTCCCTAGCTAGGACGATAAAGGATCTCCAGAGTCTGCCAGCAGCGATCAGAGATGTCAAAGCCTCAAGTAAAGGACATTCATTGAGCTAGCACATGACATGACGGGCAGAGACCTTTCCAAACCATCCTTTTTCAAAATCTTTGTTTTCCAAAGAACTTGTTTGAATATTTTTTACAACAGATTAGTTTTACTCCTTCATAATTAGACTTTGTCTTATGTCTACCGTGACCCGGGGAGTCGAGGACGGTGAGTGCCCTAGAATGGGAAGCATCCAAAGAAAGGCAAAGCAAGGAGTAGAAGATCGAAGAAGGTCAACACAAATCAGTTTTGCCAAAAAATTAATAATTTTTTTGTGGATGCAGGTTGCCATAAAAAGCATGTTAGAGATAAGTGAAAGTCCCTCGCTACCCAATGCGTTCAAAGCAACACAACGAGACCAGATTCCCTAAAATTGGCGAGAAAAACCAAAGCGATGAGAAGAAGCCAAAAGAGGCAAAAGCTCCTGGAACGGACAAATTATCTTGTAGATTCGCAAGAACTGCTGGATAAAGAGAGACCGACAACATCCTCGAGTCTCCAAGCAGATTAGGACATTTTTGTCAACTTCAAAATTTAGAACACCAAATGAGAGATCAGCGATGTTCTCCACCAATCCCCAGCAAGTCAGAAATCACCATGAACAGACGATGTTCGAGAATGGTACTTGTGGTTGTCCCCAGAAATGGGCACGACCATTTCATTCACATTCAAAATAAAAGTGGTTTCGATTAACTTCATAGACATCGTATTTTCTAGTTTTACTGCGGTCCCTAGCAAGAGCGACGTTGTCTACTAATCCTTTGCCTTGAGCACAGGTACACACAAAGGAGTCAACATGACAATATAAAGACCAAAGGTGATGTTTTCTGCAACTGTTGCGCATGCCATTGCACGATCATCCACGTCATTAGCATATTTGCATGTCAGGAGGACCATGTCACAAGGATCATGTCACAAGGACCATGTCACGAGGAACATGTCGCAGGGACCATGTTGCAAGGACCATCATCATTAAAATATCGTAGACACATATTTGGTGCGAAGATTATTCTCCTCTACCAGCCAGTTTCAAAGAGGATGACATTCAAAGGCGTCCGTAAGTCGCACTTGGTGCGCATGATTGACCCAAGAGCATATTTATATCCGACATCGCGTAAGATAACAAAGTCTGACGTTGAGGATATTTGCACATGCATATCTATATAATTGCTTCCTTATTATTATCACGCCAAGATGATGGAATCTAGCATTGAGCATATTTATATCCGATATCATGTGAGACGACAGAGTCTGATATTGAGGATATCTTTGCTTCCTTATTATTATGCCGAGATGATGGAGTCTGGCATTGAGCATATTTATATCCGATATCGCGTGAGACGGTGGAGTCTGATGTTGAGGATATCTTTACTTCCTTATTATTATTATGTCGAGACAACAGAGTCTGGCATTTAATATATTTATATCCGATATCGCGTGAGATAGCGGAGTCTAACGTTGAGGATATCTTTGCTTCTTTATTATTATTATGCCGAGACGACAGAGTTTGGTATTCAGCATATTTATATCTAATATCGCGTGAGACGGTGGAGTCTGACGTCGAGGATATTTATACACCCTTATTTATTATCGCATAGAGACAACGAAGTCTCACATTGAAAGATGTTTATACATTCAAGAGCATTGATCGCCAAAAGATGCATCTATATTTGATCGTGTGACAAAGGCCTTTTCACCCCCGATGATCAAAAAATGTTTAATGTCGAGGTCGAAAGTGTATAGTCTGAAGTATGTTTGTAAGACGCCATCCAAATCATATGATGTACCGGATCTCCCAAAAATTGGAAGTCCAAAGGTCGTCTGTAAGTCACAACGATGTATGAAACCGGGTAGCGTGCAAGATTACTCAAAACTTGATAGACTAAGAGTTATCTGTAAGATGCAGCGATATCTGAAACCGGATAGTGTGCAAGATCACCCAAAGATTGACAGTTCAAGGGTAATGCATAAGTCGCAATAATATTCGAAATTGGATAAAAGTGCAAGACTACCAAAAATTGATAGTCCAACGGTTATCTATAAGCCATGACATATCCACGTGGATATTATGCAGGACTACCCAAAGATTAGCAATTCAAGGGAAATCTGTAAGCCGCGTTACATCCAAGATCGGATAAAAGTGTAGGATTACCCTAAAAACTGGCAATTCGAAGGACATCTATAAGCCGCCTCTATCCAAAGTCAGATGATGTGCAAGATTACTTAGAGGCTAGCAATTTAATGGACATCTGTAAGCCGTCTCTATCCAAAGTCGGATGATGTGCTAGATTACCTAAAAGCCTGATAATTCTGGGAATATCTATTAGTCGCGTCAATACGGATGATGCGCGAGACTTACCCCAAAGATGTATGCAAAGACTACTATCAATAGTCGCGAAGGCTACCCCATTCAGGAGAATACCACAAACGGTTACGAGGACCGTCATGTCAAACGGCCACGAATGTCGTCATATTCAAAGATCGCCACAAAGGAAACCCTATCCAATAGCTACGAGAGCTATCACGTTTAATTGTCATGGAAGTCACTATTTCCTAAGACAGAGACAAGAAAGGACGTCATCTTCTTTAAGAAACAACGGACGCGGAAAAATGAGGTACACAACTATCTCTCCCTATCGAGCTACTTTACTACTAACAATTTTGCTTCAAAATATTGCCGAGAACATCCGAGAGGATGAAAATCTCGAATCAGAACAACAGGTATGAGATATATCAAAAGATGTCACCACATGAGATTCAAACGTAACTCAAGGATGAGGTGCAGACTACACCAAAAAGAACACATCACAACATGGAACTTTTTCTTAGCAGCAAACTGGGACATAGTCCAAAGAAGAATATCAAACTCTTTGGGTGCGAGTTAAGAATCGACTTCCGCCATCAAACCACACCCCTATCAGAAGGCATGTGGGTATTTCTTTTAATTGGGTTTTAGTTTCGCATTCAGGGTATTTTCTAACTCACTCTGGGAGCAACTTTCCTCCTCTTCAAAATCTAGGTGATAATACACCTCGAGCTTTGAAAATTATGTCCAGGTAAAATATTACCTAAGGGTGTGACGTGCACCACATTCATGGTTGAGAGGTTACAAGCCTCTTTTCCATAAGTCAATTACGTGTCACTCATCCCGTGACAAAGGTTGTCTTAACATAAAGATTACCTTTTCCACCAATTGAGTCAAACTACAAGCAGCCTGATTCCTAAGTCTTGGGATATGTAGGCGGGCTCTATGTTGAAAACTTGGCTGCACTCCAAACTCCCTCCAATCCTTTTACTCCCCAGCCTTTCGGTCTCTCTGTACTCTGAAACTGGGATAGTTTGGAATTTCTTGAAAATCGTGCATAAAATCAAACATCTCAAACTACAAGTGGCCTGAATTCTCATATAACCTGAGATATGTAGGAAACCCAATACCGGGGTTCGGCCATAATTCCTTGAAAATTCATGCTAAAAACCAATCACTTCCAAGAGATGAACTAGTGGTCGGATAAAATTGGGATTGTCAATTCCTTTTGCCCAGGGTTCACTGCACTCACCCTACCCAAAGGGAGGGGCAGTTGTTGACACCCAATTTTTACCCTCCACTACTTGATTAATTATCGAGATTTTAGATTTTAAATAATTTTTAATAATTAATTTTGAAATTAAGAGATTTTTTCAAAATTGATCCCGAAGAATATTCTATAACCTTCGTGAATAAACATACATCTGCGTATATTCATAATATATACAAATGCATATTATTTTGTGAGTTTTATTAAATGTCCAAAATATTTTTCTAAATTTATTTCAAAATATTTAAAACTACCTATTTTGGTCAAAATAATTTAACTGGAAATTTAATTGTGAAATTGGTGTTTTATAAACACATGGTTAAATATAATGGCAAACTAATTATTTTTAGTTGTTTTAAATAATAAAAGCTCAATTAAATTAATCATGTTTAGTTTGTCTCTCTTCCAATTACGACCTAATCTCTTTTGAATTTATTTAATTAGGACTAAATTGACTACAATCTTAACCGTTTGACCAAAATTTAAATCGAATTTGGTTATTAATTCAACCAAATCTGGCCACATTTGCCTTAATCAAATCTAAATCCCTTTATTTTCAGCCAAAATCTGGCCCAACAATTTCCTCCAACCCAAATTCCTCACCTGACCCCGTCCAGCCCAACTCCCTCACTCCCTTATACTCTTTTCTCTTTCTTTCTTTCACTCACAACACACACAGAGACCAAACAACTCCTTATCTTTCTCCCTCTATTCGTCTCTCACACTACAGACGAACACATCAAAACCCAGAAAATCCTCCATCAAGCCCAATACTCAAATGACGACAACAACTACAACAAACAACCTCAAATCGTAAAGAATCGTTACACCTCCGTCTATTCTTCCTTGTCCTTGTCTACCAGTATGACCTTGCTGCGCTGGCTGGTTCTAGAAGCCTCTAGAAACCACAGGTGGCACCTCAATGTTCATCTACCCAGAAATAGCGGCGAGAAATGCTCAAAGTCATTGGTGTATGATGAAATTCGCACCTCCAGGTACACGCGTGTCTTCATCAGGTGGTTTTGGGTTTTTGATTTTCAAAAATCCCTCAACTCTTATCCAAATTCCCAATCGTTTTCCCCACAATTTCCATCCGTTACAACCCTATTTTCCCCCTATATAAACCCCTCACTCTCCATTGTGAAGGAGTGAGTTTTTGGGTAGCAAAAATCCTGGAGAGTCCTTTTCTCTGATTTTTGGGGAAACCTAAGAATTCAAGATAAAAGATAGCAAGAAATACTATTGTTTTTTTTGAAATTTTCTGGGTCTGCTTGTTGCATCTCGAAAAGGGAAGCTTGAATTCATCGGAAAGTTGCCAAAAAATCTCAACTCGTTGTTCCAGCTTTGCTTCCCGGAAAAAGGTAAAAATTTCTTTTCTTTTGTCTTCTCTTGTCCTTAATCATATGTAGTTTGCTACCTTGAGGTTGTTGTGCTGAGTTGATTATCATTTGGTTGTACTGATTGAACACCACTATTGAGTTGGTCGACTGATGAAGAGTGATAGGTTAAGTCTTTGGGGAATGGTTGAGCTTTAGGAAAAGCTTTGAACCCACAAGTTTGGCTTCCCCCCAAAAGTTTCTAAAGACCGAAGTTCCCTCTTTTCTCCCTGGTTGTTTATTTAAGAATGATCAGTTATTGTGTTCGTTTCTTGTGAGATGTAATGAAAGTCTTGAATGGATGTGTTTAGGCATGATTTCTCTTTATTGTGAGTGCTAAGCATTAACCCCGAGATTAATTCATGCTTTCTCGCTAGCTCATTGTGTTCTTCTCTATTTTATATCTATGCTTGCTTTATAGAAACCAGGGGCTGAAAAAGTCATCTAAATAATAGACGACACTGTTTCAAGCTACGTCCTAGAGATTCTCATGACCTACAATGTCGTACAAGGCTCCATAAACCAAAGTTTTGAAGTAACTTGTTGATTTTTTAGGATATGGATATGGGTTAACTGAACCTTACCTGTTGTATTCATGATAAAGAATTAGATTTTTTTAGTTGCCATACGATTCATCTTCCTTGGTCATAACAGAGGCGGTATGTGAGGTTTGGATCCTGTTTGTTAAGGAGAATAAAGTCAGTCCCTGTATTCCTACGTCTGGATTAGTTTTATCCAATTCTTAACTTGTTCGTGTTAAAATCGACTCAGGTTCGAGTTAACCAGCAGCTAAACTAAAATCTTTTATGTGTTTATGATGCAAAATTTCACATAAAACTATTCTGTTTAAGTATGCTAAGGTAGAATAAAAATTGAAAACATGGGTTGTGATCATTTAGCCTTAAAAGAATTAGACATTACTGTCAAAATTTTGCCCAGATGTTCCTTCGCTATGCATTAAGTGTTAGTCTTTATTTGTGTCATACTGAATGAATATAAATTATTTTATTTGATTCTACAGTGAGGGAGTTTTGTTCCTTTATTCACGTTCTCCTTAAACTTAATAGTCATTAGTCGTAACCAACTTTGTCTTTCAGACAATGCGGCGTTTAAGGCAGATTTTTAATAGTGGTAAATCTATAAATGATCCATTTTCGTTGTTGCTGTGATAAAGCCCATATAATTTTGGCTTGAGCATAGGATATGTGGATTTGTTACTAAGTATTATTTAGATGAAAACTCAGTGTTGAGCCACAACTGAAATTTTCTTTTATTTTTCCATTCGTTTATTTTGGCGAGATTCATTGTGGTTAGATGCTAATTTTTATCTCTTTTTTGTGCATGTGAAACTCCGAATGAGTCCGCTTGGACTCCTCATACCTCTCCCTGTGTCTCGTTGGGTTGGTAAACCCAACAACATCCTCGAGTCATCCTCAACCAGTGAAAGGAAAGCTGACATATAGGTCTCGAAAGCGGAAAAATACAAAGTATACAGCTGGTATATAAAGGTATACACAGATGGTATATAAGCTAGAAAATGGACTCAAAGTCTATAAAAGTCCAATCCAAAGACTTGGACAGATTTTGTTGGGCCAAAGCAGGGGCCCAAACCTCAATTCTATCTCCCTTTATTTATTTATAATTTGTCATGTATTTGTATGTGATTAATTGTAGGATAAACTACATAATTAATCAAACATTCTTACCATAACTACATAATATCCCACTACTTTAAAATAATTATATATGTGTATTTCAACACACTCCTATTAATTAGCCCCAAATCACTCCTACCCTCAAATCTCTCCAGCTTCTCCCTCAAATCTCTCTTTATTTTCAATCAAAACAAATTTTATACATTTGGTATATAATCAAATGACATCAAATCCAATAGGAGTGAGGCGGTATTTTTTAGTGAAAAACAATGCAAATCCTCTTTTTTGTTTCATCGTTTTTCCTTTCGTTTTTCTGGTTTTCATGCTTCTTTTTTTTCTCCTTTTTCAGATTTACCCATTAATTTTGAATGGGAAGAAAAATCTTTGGATCAAGAAACTGCAGTATCTGCTAAGGAATAAGATGAAACATTTTAATTTTTAGCCGATTCGATGGTTTGTGATTCGGGTTCAAAACTAATCCCAAGTGGATTTTTGGTTTGTGGTGGTGGTAGATGATTCGTCCGCCACTATGTCAATGACAGTAGTTATTGAACGGTGCTGTTCGATGTGCATCTATGCACGAATATCTACGGGATACATTAAATTAGTACTGGATACATATAAACATATACATGAAATCACCTATTGGATACATATAAACAGAGTAACACAAATTACGAAAATACATCAAATTAGTACTGGATACATGTACGGGATACATCAAAAATCACGGGATACATGTACGGGATACGTCAAATTAGTACTGGATACATCAAAAATCACGGGATATATCAAAAATTACGGGATACATGTACGGGATACATCAAATTAGTACTGGATACATATAAGCATATACATGAAATCACCTATTGGATACATATAAACAAAGTAATAATAATTATTTTATTATTTTAAAGAGTAATAAAAATAAAATTAATCAAATTACATAACCAAAATATATATTAAGTTAATCCCTTGATTTTCACCTTATATTAAGAGATTTATTACTGAAAATATATTTAGTAATCGAAATTAGTGATTTCCTCCTAATTAATTGCAAATCAGTTACTTCCTTTTAAAGCGCCCCAATTAGTTAGACATGTATCTAGGATACACGTTTTTTTACTGTAGATACACGCCTAATCTTGTGAAAGTTCCGGGTAAAATGTAATTTTTAAAAATACTGATTTAAAATGTAATTATGCATCAAACTAGTATGTTTTATGTTGTTTACACTTAATTGTAACTAACTCTTTTAATCTTAATTTAGACAAATCCCCTAAGTATTGCCATTTTAATTTTTATCCTTTCCTTTTCTTTCCTTGTTTGGATTTTTTCATTTAATTCATCCTTGTTATAAATGGAACAAATTAATTCTCGTTTGATTTTTTTTTCCTTTAAACAATTCATCACTTGAACCGGTTCTCTTAAGCATGCAAAAAAGGCTTTTCTCCTCTTTTCAATACGTTTAAAATCAAGTAAAAAAATGAATTTTTCAAATAGTTCTAAGAGATTTTATTTGAAAAATGATCCCCATTTATCTAGTTGCTTTCAAAAAATGACCTTATCTTTATTAAAAACTTTGATTTTTCATATGATTAATTGAAATAACTTTTTCTAAAATTTTCTTACTTATTTAAGTTTTCTTTTTTCTTATCCTCAAATCACTTCCTATTTTTGTATAATAAAATTATTTTCTTCCACGTGGCCCCCTTTTCCATGAGTTACTTATAATTTTAGTTATTTTCATAATATTAATTATAAAACATTTATTCAAGTCTTCCTCTTTAAAATTTTTATTGTATTTTCTTTAAAAGTGAATTTCTCTTTTAATTATCCAAAATATGTTATTTCTTTATTTAAAAGTGCTATATTTTTTCAAGTCTTTAATATCCTTGCAATTTTTCATAAAATAAACTTTTGCAAAAATTAGTCATTCTTTATTCAAGTTAGTCAAAATTATTTTGGTCAATCATTTTTTAAACGGACATTCTTAAGAGCCTTAAAAACCTTCTTAAGACGTTACTTGAACCCTTACCCATTTTTTCTAATTTTAAAGATTTATTTTTGTTTTTAATTCTTTGAAATTCTTTTAAGTTTTCTTAATTTCTTTATAAAAATTAAGTGGCGACTCTGTTTATTTTAAGAATTATTTTGAAATTTGCTTATAAGTTTTGAAATAATTTCTAAATGTCAAAAATCATTTTATTTCCTTATTTTGTGAAAAATGAATAATAAATTCTGAAAAGGGATAAAACAGTTAGAAAGTTAAAAAGTTTGACCAAAGTCAATATTTGAGGAAAATGAGATCGAAATGGAATTATGACGGTTTCATTATGTGTGAAAGGTGATTTTTGCGTTAGTTAGATAGTTGGTTTAGATCCTGAAGCTTTCAAATGTGATTCTAATCATTGGTTGGAATTTTGAAAATTAGAAGCTTAGAGTTGATTTAGTCAATATTCGATCAAGAAGACCCATATTGGTTATTTGATGATTTCAACAAGTACAGAAATTGATTTTTATTCAAGTTACATATTTAGTTTATTTTCACGAAGTTTTGAGTGAATTGCGAGGGTCCATTTGGAAAATTTGAAGAATTGGCACCTAGATGATTTAGTTGTCAAATGGTGTTGGTGCATCCTCCTTCGCGTTCACGAAGTGTTGACTGCAATAGTGAAGAAGGACCTGGTGGTCTTTTGCGTTTGCGGGCTCCTTGTCGCATTTGCGAAGGAGAGTGGAGTTGGGGTTGGGCCAGTGTTCATCGAGATTGCAAGCTAGGTGGCGCGTTCGCAAGGGTCATGTTGGGTCAGTGCATCACATTCGCAATAATTTATCATATTTGCGATGAGTAAAATACCTGGACAGATTTTAATTGTCCATTTCTTATTTCAAACTCTATAACTCAATTTTGAGAACTTGGGATCACATTTTGGGACGATTCAAATAGGATTTTAAAGATTTCTTTGTTGGATATGTTTCTAAATTATTATTTATGCATTCCACGCTAATTTATTAGCAATGAAATCACCTATTGGATACATATAAACAGAGTAACACAAATTACGAAAATACATCAAATTAGTACTGGATACATGTACGGGATACATCAAAAATCACGGGATACATGTACGGGATACGTCAAATTAGTACTGGATACATCAAAAATCACGGGATATATCAAAAATTACGGGATACATGTACGGGATACATCAAATTAGTACTGGATACATATAAGCATATACATGAAATCACCTATTGGATACATATAAACAAAGTAATAATAATTATTTTATTATTTTAAAGAGTAATAAAAATAAAATTAATCAAATTACATAACCAAAATATATATTAAGTTAATCCCTTGATTTTCACCTTATATTAAGAGATTTATTACTGAAAATATATTTAGTAATCGAAATTAGTGATTTCCTCCTAATTAATTGCAAATCAGTTACTTCCTTTTAAAGCGCCCCAATTAGTTAGACATGTATCTAGGATACACGTTTTTTTACTGTAGATACACGCCTAATCTTGTGAAAGTTCCGGGTAAAATGTAATTTTTAAAAATACTGATTTAAAATGTAATTATGCATCAAACTAGTATGTTTTATGTTGTTTACACTTAATTGTAACTAACTCTTTTAATCTTAATTTAGACAAATCCCCTAAGTATTGCCATTTTAATTTTTATCCTTTCCTTTTCTTTCCTTGTTTGGATTTTTTCATTTAATTCATCCTTGTTATAAATGGAACAAATTAATTCTCGTTTGATTTTTTTTTCCTTTAAACAATTCATCACTTGAACCGGTTCTCTTAAGCATGCAAAAAAGGCTTTTCTCCTCTTTTCAATACGTTTAAAATCAAGTAAAAAAATGAATTTTTCAAATAGTTCTAAGAGATTTTATTTGAAAAATGATCCCCATTTATCTAGTTGCTTTCAAAAAATGACCTTATCTTTATTAAAAACTTTGATTTTTCATATGATTAATTGAAATAACTTTTTCTAAAATTTTCTTACTTATTTAAGTTTTCTTTTTTCTTATCCTCAAATCACTTCCTATTTTTGTATAATAAAATTATTTTCTTCCACGTGGCCCCCTTTTCCATGAGTTACTTATAATTTTAGTTATTTTCATAATATTAATTATAAAACATTTATTCAAGTCTTCCTCTTTAAAATTTTTATTGTATTTTCTTTAAAAGTGAATTTCTCTTTTAATTATCCAAAATATGTTATTTTTTTATTTAAAAGTGCTATATTTTTTCAAGTCTTTAATATCCTTGCAATTTTTCATAAAATAAACTCTTGCAAAAATTAGTCATTCTTTATTCAAGTTAGTCAAAATTATTTTGGTCAATCATTTTTTAAACGGACATTCTTAAGAGCCTTAAAAACCTTCTTAAGACGTTACTTGAACCCTTACCCATTTTTTTTAATTTTAAAGATTTATTTTTGTTTTTAAGTCTTTGACATTCTTTTAAGTTTTCTTAATTTCTTTATAAAAATTAAGTGGCGACTCTGTTTATTTTAAGAATTATTTTGAAATTTGCTTATAAGTTTTGAAATAATTTCTAAATGTCAAAAATCATTTTATTTCCTTATTTTGTGAAAAATGAATAATAAATTCTGAAAAGGGATAAAACAGTTAGAAAGTTAAAAAGTTTGACCAAAATCAATATTTGAGGAAAATGAGATCGAAATGGAATTATGACGGTTTCATTATGTGTGAAAGGTGATTTTTGCGTTAGTTAGATAGTTGGTTTAGATCCTGAAGCTTTCAAATGTGATTCTAATCATTGGTTGGAATTTTGAAAATTAGAAGCTTAGAGTTGATTTAGTCAATATTCGATCAAGAAGACCCATATTGGTTATTTGATGATTTCAACAAGTACAGAAATTGATTTTTATTCAAGTTACATATTTAGTTTATTTTCACGAAGTTTTGAGTGAATTGCGAGGGTCCATTTGGAAAATTTGAAGAATTGGCACCTAGATGATTTAGTTGTCAAATGGTGTTGGTGCATCCTCCTTCGCGTTCACGAAGTGTTGACTGCAATAGTGAAGAAGGACCTGGTGGTCTTTTGCGTTTGCGGGCTCCTTGTCGCATTTGCGAAGGAGAGTGGAGTTGGGGTTGGGCCAGTGTTCATCGAGATTGCAAGCTAGGTGGCGCGTTCGCAAGGGTCATGTTGGGTCAGTGCATCACATTCGCAATAATTTATCATATTTGCGATGAGTAAAATACCTGGACAGATTTTAATTGTCCATTTCTTATTTCAAACTCTATAACTCAATTTTGAGAACTTGGGATCACATTTTGGGACGATTCAAATAGGATTTTAAAGATTTCTTTGTTGGATATGTTTCTAAATTATTATTTATGCATTCCACGCTAATTTATTAGCAATTTCACTTTTAGATCAGTGTTTTAAATTGAGAAAAATTGGGATCTTGGGTCTATAGTTAAAAGATTGAAATTTGATGATTTAAAGGTTTAATTGAATTGTATTTTTGATAAAATTTTAGATTTGAGTTTCGTATATTATGGTTAATCTAATTTTCAAAGAAAATTCTTGATTTGCCCTTGGAGGCTCAGGGTTAACTTTTAGATTGACTTATTGGGCCCAGAATAGAAGTATAATAATATTGAGTGTCTACTGACTCGTTATATAGATCCCGTATTTGACCAGATTGGGGCTTTTTGGAGGCTTTAAGGAGGGGCAAGGCCGTAATTAGAATTTTTGGGCTTCATTAAAGTCAAGTTGAGGCTTTCTTTGAATCTTTATGAAGTGTTAGTGTATTAGTGACTGTGTATGAGGAAATGGATAATGAGGGTTCTGTATAAATGAGGCGACGAGCATTTATAGAGGTATCAGTTCCATGCTATGGGTAATTGGAGATTTTTGTCCTCATTTGTTGAACTCTGTGAGTATGTGAGCTTAATTTCAAGTTGTAGCATTGGTTAAATGCTTGTGTTTCTCACTTATTATCACCGAAATAATTAATATATGAAAGATTGCATATAAAATGATTATTTGATTTCTCTTTTAGTGTCCTACTCTTGTTGTTGACTATTTTGGACTTATTTATGATTGTCGGTGTTGAGAGCTGAATTCTATATAGTATTTATTATGTTTGGCATTTCATTTAATGCACATTGATATTGAGGAAGATAACGATAAATTCTGGTAAAGGTTCATCCAAGTTATTGCTCAGTAAAGAGTTATTCTTTACAAGATATTTTACGTAGGGCATTTCTCAGTAAAGAATTGTATAGTACAGGGTGAAGCGTATGGACCTCCTGAGTTCTCCATGAGTCCCGATCATTCGGTATAGAAGACATATATATACAAATTTCTGGCTAGGTAGGAGGAATTACATCATCCTTATATTTCATCTCATCCTTCTTATATTATGTTTTGACATGGGGTGACAAATGATTAAGTGTTATGAACGTGGTTTATTAGTCTTACCTGGAGTTGATTGTGATTTTGTATTATCTGAATATGATATATTGTTATTGATATTAACTGCTAGTACATGTCATTCTTTTCTAGAATTGAGTTGTTATATGTGTCTTTAGTATCAAACAGGGCAGTTTAGAGTCGACCCTCGCCATCACATTGTGTTAGGGTCAGTCAAAGATGTTGTTGAGTACACATGAATTTTTATATCACCCTTGCTTTTTTCATCACCTTGTTGTGCATGTTCCAAGTCGAGTACAAGTGGCAGATGATCATCGTTGTGGTTGATCAATTTGAGATTCATAAATAGTTGTTTGGTTGATCCGCAGTTCCTGGATCTCTTCTATCTTTCATTTTGTTCATGTCTTTTCATTTTCGGGTATTGTAGAAGTTATTATGGCACTTTAAGATTCGTAGAGGATTGTATTTATGACATCAAATGTTGGAGAATTTTGTCTTGTTTTTCGCTTTTCGACTGTTATAAGACTTATTATGTTTTGAGATGTTATTTTTGCGTTATTTTTTTTGTTATTTGATTTAAAGGTTGACTTACCTATCGATGGAGGTTGAAATAGGTGTCATTACCTTCCTGATTTTTGGGTGTGACACCATGTACTTTAAATTTTTATGATTAGATAAATAAAAATATTATTAATTTGAAAAATATATCTATTATTTAAATAATATTATTTAAATTTATATGTTTATCAATTAATAAATTTTTAAGAGACAATATGTATCTTAAATACCTAATTTAATATTATTTATAAATGCACATATATATCAAATATTAATTTATAATTTTTGATAACTAACTTTTAGTGTAAAATTTTAATAATTGTGTAATTACACTAGTGCAATCAAATAGTACGCTTGTAATTACAATGCAATACATTATGCCAAACAAACATGTTATGACAATTACTATTATGTGGAATTACTATTTTAATTACCAGGTGACTTTCCAAAAGAAGTGAACTTTGCTACTTAATTTAAATACTATGTGAGGGGTTAAGAAAATTTATAAAGAACCAAAACGTTTTCTTTGAGTTTTAAACATTCCATATCAAAATATAAAAATCATTGGGATCCAAGAGGATTAGGACATGAATATTAAATTTAGTGACTTAATAAAAGTTTACAAAAGAACAAACATGTTTCCTTTGATTGAACCCCTTTTTAAAAAAAATTGTACCACTTGCGACCCATGATCGATAATCAAACTTTTTCTTAAAGCTAGTTATATTTAAATACATTAAAATTTATACTATTTTTTTAACTAAAATTTATACATTATTCGACTTATTGAAGAAAAATATTATAAAGACAAAAGGGACGTCTTCATTAGATTGGTCATCAATAATTCACGATACAGGCCAAGTTTGGTAGATGAAATAGGTTAATATCTCAGCAAGCTATATGCCATAAAGTAGAAAATGATTTCTCTTTTTAATTTTTTTTAATTATATGGGAGTAGATAAAAAATCAAACTCTTACCAATAAAGTGAAATTTTAGGTAGTCAACCAAATGAGCTTTTAAAATTCATGGAATAGAAAATAATTGAAGCCTAGCTTGCTGTAGAAATCAAGCTTTGGATACCTCTCTTAGTCTTTCACCTACCATGATGATTTGCTATCCACAAAAGATTTAATGATTTGTGCTTTTCATTCAACACACGAATCACGATGGAAAAAAAAAAACGAGAAAGTGCCTTCTCGAGTTTGTACTGATTAAACACACAAAAATTTGAAAATATCTAGTCTGTTGTAAAGTAAATATAAAAGAGTTAGTGCAATATATACTAAAAGAAGAAAACAAGAACAATAACAAAATAAAGAGACACTAAAGATGGTAGCTTTTCTTATATCTTCAAAGTATTCGAGGGTATATAATATGAGTTTTTATGCCTCTATTTATAGTTTTAATAGAGACATACAAAAGATTATCATAATATGGCATTAACCATGAAAATTATTATGGAGGAAGGTCATTGAGAAGGTGGGAGACATAGTATTAAGTATTGAATTGAAATAGATAGGGCGTTGTCGTCACGATCCAGACCGCCGTGAATGGCACCCACCCAACCCCCGGGTGAGCGAACCATCAACGACCTCGAACTTAACCGTTCTAACAGCTCAAAACCAGTGTGGAAGGAAATAAACTAGCAATTTCATAACAATCTCAATACTATTATAAATAACCTGCGGAAAATCCCTCCCTAGAACCTGAAAGTCATCATACCAAAATACTACCAAACGTCTAGAATGCGGGGATGCAACCCCAAAATAAATAAGTGTCTAAGCCCGAAATAAGTGGGCTATAACTGAAATGAAAGAAACCAAGGTAGCTCGATCGAAGCATCTCACCCTTGATGTCTGAAAACGCTAGGGCTACAGGTGAGGTTGAGTGTCAGCCGCCAGAAGATTTTCTGTACTCACAAAAAGAAAAGCAAGTGCAGAATCAGTACACAAACACCGTGTACTGGTAGGATCATCAGTAAGCTCCAATAAACATAATATGAACAGTAAACCATAACATAGTAAGGTACAGGAAACATGTAGTAAGTCAACAATTAGCCAGATATTAAATCCCTCTCTTAGCTTATTAACACATGAACTATATAACAACCATTGACCACACCCAAAAATAGCAACGTATACCCCTTTTCACATAACCCGGACCCACCAAGGATCCCCCTAACATTACCTAAGTGTTAGACATGCAATCCCGGTCTAATCTAAGACCAACATCATATTTAACATAAAATCACCCGACCTCTCACGGACCCTATGTAAATATCACAGTTCAAGAATGCAACCCGGTCCACTCATGGAACCATCAAAGAATAAGACAATGCACTCAAGACAACCCGTACCAGGCGTGGTACCCGAGTCAACCATTAGAATTCCTGTACTAGGCGTGGTACCCGAGCCAACGATTAGTATACCCATACCAGGCGTGGTACCCGAGCCAACCGTTAGTAATTTTTGTACCAGGCGTGGTACCCGAGCCAAGTGAATGTCATACAAGTCCAACTCAATCACAACCAGTGAACAAACATACTTGTAAAACCAACAAGCAAATAAAGAAGTTCATTTCATAAAACCGATTACCGGACAACTAGATATTCACATTTTATTTCCTAAACATGCAACTCATACACTACTACAAAATAGTACGTGAACACATAATGCATATTAGAACCAAAACCATCACCTACCTCAAAATATTTCAAGCTCTACTCAATCGGAGCTTTCCCATTTCTCGAAGTTCTTGCCGGTTCTTGGTCTAAAACAACACACAATAACCAAAATCAATACTTATGGCCTACTAATTACCCGGATTATGCAAAATCTCAAATTCTAGGCCAACCATGATCATTCCACCCCTTTTCCGAGATTTTCCACCATTAATTCACCTATTCTTACCATTTTTAGGGATACATTTAGGGAATTAAAGTCACACGATCATAATCTAGTGAAATAAACAACACCCAAGAACTTCTACATCCTAGAATCCCCCCTTTCCCCGGATTCTACCATCCTACGTCATTCCAAACCTTTCCATAAGTCTACCCCTAGTAATTCTATAGCGTAGGAAAGATAGTACGAAGTTTGGGGAGTAGAATCCTTATTTTGGGATGAAAAATAATGGAAAATGTAGGAAAATCACCCGAAATTGCCTTGCCCTTCTCCCAAAATGTCTTTGATGAAAATTGACTATTTTGGGGAAGTTTCTGTATTAAATCATGTCACGCTTCACTATAGCATTCCGCTCCGCTATAGCGGTACCGCCGTAGCGGAATCGACCGCTATGGAAGAGGTTGACTGACGTTGACTTCTGCTATAGCGGTATTTTCTCTGCTACGGTGGAGGTCGCTATGGCGGTGTGTCAACCGTTATGGTGGTTGACACGGAATAAAAGGTCATAAAGTCCTCTAAATTATTTCATTTTACAACACACTCGATTTCCTGACATTTCAAAATAATTGTTTTACGTCAACCTCGATATAGGGAGTTCTACTTACCCGAATTCGATTCTGAAAAGTCCCTCAGATTCCTTTATATCTTAGATAAATGGAAAAATAACTCAAATCAAGACACTTTACTCAATCTTTACCCGGATTACCCTAGACCATACTTCGCTCCAAAATCGACCGAGACTAGCCTAGCCAAGATTTTCAACTCCCAAACCTGGAAGTTTTCTGACTCAAAACTTGGCATGAAAGTTTACCCATAACGATGAACCCGATCATTATAATACATATCAATTTACCCATCGTTCATCCCTGAATGATCCAACCCAAAATTACGGAAATAAAGAAAGAGAAGTGTAGTACCTGAATCCCCAAATAAGTGAGGGTACTTATCCCACATGTCCTTCTTGATTTCCCAAGTGGCTTCCTCAATGGGACGATGCTTCCATTGAAACTTTACCATGATGATCACTTTTGTCCTCAATTTCTGGACATCCCGATCAAGAATCACAACCGGTTCCTCTTCATAGCGCATATCGTTATCCAATAACACCTCATCCCACTTGATGATGTAGTCCCCATCCCTATGGTATTATTTTAGCATGAATATATGGAATACCGGATGGACACCTGAAAAACTGGGCGGCAGTGCTAACCTGTAAGCCACCGGCCCTATAATCTCAAAAACTTCAAACGGTCTGATGTACTGAGGGATGAGCTTTCCCTTCTTACTAAAACGCATAACTCCCTTCATTAGTGAAACTTTCAATAGCACTTGTTCACCAATCTGAAAATCCATGTCCCTTACCTTGAGATCCGCATATTCGTTCTGCGTGCTTTGGGCCGCTAGCAACTTGGTCTGAATGCCTCTCACCTTTTCTTGTGCTTCCCTTACCAAGTCCACGCCTAAAGGCTTTACATCGCCTTCCTCAAACCACCCTATAGGTGACCTATAACTCCTCCCATACAGTGCCTTAAACGGTGCCATATCAATACTAGAGTGGTAGCTATTGTTGTATGAGAACTCACACAATGGTAGAAACTGGTCCCAATGGCCCCCGAAGTCAATCATACATTCTCTCAGCATGTCCTCCAATACCTGGATCGTCCTCTCTGACTGACCATCAGTCTGAGGATGGAAGGCTGTACTGAAGGTGAGTTGAGTGCCCAATTCTTCATGTAACTTACCCCAAAACTTAGAGGTAAACTGCGTACCCCTATCTAAAATAATGGATAGCGGTACCCCATGCAATCTCACAATCTTTTTCACATAGATCTTAGCCAATTGTTGCAAATTGTAGTCCAACCTGACCGGAATAAAATGAGTTGACTTGGTCAGCCTGTCCACAATTACCCAAATAGAGTCATACTTCCCCAAAGTCTTGGGAAGACCCACCACGAAGTCCATGGCTATCCTTTCCCACTTCCTCTCTGGAATGGGCATCCTCTGAAGTAGTCCCACAGGTCTTTGGTGCTCATATTTTACATGCTGGCAATTTTGACATTTGGACACAAAATTAGCTATGTCCATTTTTTATCCCGGGCCACCAGTAAAGCTGCCTCAAATTCCTATACATCTTGGTTCACCTGGATGAATTGAATACCGCGAGCCATGAGTCTCTGCCAACACTTTCTGGATGATGTCATCAACCTGAGAAACACAAATCCTTCTTTTGAAATTCAACACCCCGCCAGCATCCAATGTGGCATCCCCGGACTCTCTGGATATTACCTTGCTTTGAAGCTTGCTCAACTGTGAATCCTGAAGCTTCTTGGCCTTTATCTTCTCTAGGAACGTGGATTTGACCTCAATACTAGCCAACACCCCACCCTGTTCTGAAATACCCAAGTGTATGAACCTAATTTCCAAAGCCTGAATCTCCCTTGCCAATGGTCATTTGGACACCCCCAAATAAGCCAAACTGCCCATGCTAACTCTTTTCCAACTCAATGCATCTGCCACCACATTAGCCTTACCCGGATGGTACTGAATAGTCACATCATAGTCCTTTAATAAGTCCATCCACCTTCTCTGCCTCATATTCAAGTCTTTCTGGGTAAAAACATGCTACAAACTATGATGGTCGGTGAACACCTCACACTTGACACCATAGAGATAGTGTCTCCAAGTCTTACTACCATCCTTTTTCTTCACAAACAAGATCGGAGCACCCCAAGGCAAAGCACTATGACAGATAAATCCCTTATATAGGAGTTCCTGAAGCTGAGTCTTAAGTTGCCTTAACTCTGCCGAAGCCATATGATATGGAGGAATGGAAATTGGGTGATTACCCGGCTCCAAGTCAATACAGAAGTCAATATCTCTGTCCGGAGGCAAACCAGGCAAATCCATTGGGAACACCTCCTGAAACTCTGAAACAATTGAAACTGACTCAATAGATGGGGAGTCCACACTATCATCCCAGAGATGAGCCAAAAAGGCTAAACACCCTCTCCCCACTAGCTTCCTAGCCCGAACAAAAGATATGATCTTAACCGGCTTAGGCCTGTACACATCTTCCCACTCTAGCCTATCCTTACCCAGAATCTCTAAAGCCACAGTATTGGTGTTACAATTCAATACAACATGATAAGGACATAACCAGGTCATGCCCAAGTATGCAACCCTACAAATACAATAGAATAAGCATGATAAACATGAGTCACAATCACGGACTCTCTAACCGGGGTGGAAACATAGATAGGGAAATCAATGATATCAAAAATCAAGTCTAGACCCAAAGAAAAATTCACAGACACATATGAATATGTAGAACCTGGGTCAAAAGTACCGAAGTCACCCTATCATAAATAAGAATTGTACCTGTGATCACCGCTTCTGATGCCTCTGCCTCTGATTTTCCCGGAAAAGCATAACAGTGAGCGCAGTCATCAATTCGAGTAACTTCCCTGAATGGATGAACCATACCCCTCCCCGTGCCACTATTCCCTCAGTCTCTCCGGCCTCCATGAAAGTTACCTCATCCACCCTGTGGATGACCTCTAGCATGACCACCCCTACCTGCCGGGACCACAACCTTGGACTGCTGCTGAGCCTGATTACTAGTCTGTTTGTGAGGGAAATCCCTCTTAAAGTGGCCCAGATTACCACAATAGAAACAACTACGATCTTTCAAAGGCCTAATGGTAGATGTGTAAGATGATCCCTGGCCTCGAGGAGCTGAAAACTGCTGATTAACTCCCAAATGAACACCTATAGCAGCTGGCAAGGCTGATTGAATAAGACGGGTAGAGTACACCTACTTATTGTGACCCCTAGAGTCGAGCCACTAAAGTTTCCATCATTTTGGGGCCTCTTGGCTTACACTTTAGCCTACCCAACCTGCTTGACCCCTTCTAACTTCTTAACATAATATGTTACCTCATTGAAGCCCTTCCCTGCTGAAGTCATGTGCATAGATAGCACCCGTAAGTCCGTACTCAAGCCTTTCAAAAATAACCGAATCCTCTCCTTCTCAGAACCCAACAACTGTGTAGAAAAATGAGACAAGGCATGAAACTTGGCCTTATAAGCAGAAACCGACATATTACCCTATTCCAGAGTCAGGAACTCATCTTTTTTGTGATCTCTCAAAGTGCGAGGCATATACTTCTCTAAGAAGAGAGCGTGAAACTGTTCCCAAGTTAGTGGGGGCAAGACAGATGACCGACATTCCATATGAGACCTCCACCATCACTTAGCATCACCCTACAACTGAAAAGTGACAAACTTAACTCCATGCTATTGCACAATGCCCAGCTTGTGCAGCCTCTCATAACAGTCCAGTATGAACTCATATGCATCTTCCCTATCAGTACCCTAAAACATAGGAGGTTTCAGCTTAAGGAACTTAGTCAGCATCTCTTGCTCATTCCCTGTCATTACTGGATCTAGCATTGGTCTGAAAAAGTCATCTGTGCCTGAGCTACATCCATTCTAGGAGCTGTAGTAGCCGCTAGCTGAGTACCTGGAACCTGATCTGCAGTCCCCATAGGGTTGGATCTAGCAACAACTAGCCCATTCAGGAAGGACCACACTTGCTGAAATGCTTTAGGTGTGATAAGGGGAAGGCCTGAACCTCCAGCTGGTGCTGCCTCCTCCTGCTCTACACCCTCCTCAACAATAAACTTGACTTCCTCTTCAACCTGATCCTAGGGTGGGGGATGGGTTGCCTTATGAGCTTTAGTAGCCACTTGAGCTCCACCCGTAGCGGGTGTTGCCTTACCTCGTCCCCTGCCCCTGCCCCTTTCTCTACCTCTGACAGCTGGGCCCGCTGCTCTCGCTCCATTGTTCCTTGTATTAACCATCTGCGGACAGAAGAGTGAATAAATTCAGATACCAATTTGTATCACCAGATACCAATTGGAATCAAGTTATAGCATGAAAGGAGAAAGAAAAGATAGTTTTCCTAAAGTCCTATAGCCTCTCGAAGAAAAGTACGGACGTCTCTGCACCATTCCGCAAGACTCTACTAGACTTATTTTGGTACGATGAGATAAACGAACCTAGGGCTCTGATACCATCTTTATCACGACCCAAACCGCCATGAGTGGAACCCACCCAACTCCCGAGTGAACGAACCATCAACGACCCTGAACTTAACCGTTCTAATAGCTCAAAACCAGTGTGCAAAAAAATAAACTAGCAATTTCATAACAATCTCAATACTATTATAAATAACCTGCGAAAAATCTCTCCCTAGAACCTGAAATTCATCGTACCAAAACACTACCAAATGTCTAGAATGCGGGGATGCAACCCCAAAATAAACAAGAGTCTAAGTCCGAAATAAGTGGGCTATAACTGAAATGAAAGAGACCAAGGTAGCTCGATCGAAGCAGCTCACCCTTGATGTCTAAAAATGCTGGGGCTATAGGTGAAGTCGCGTGTCAGGCGCTGAAAGATTTCCTGTACTCACAAAAAGAAAAGCAAGTGTAGAATCAGTACACAAACACCGTGTACTGGTAGGATCATCGGCCTGCTCTAATAAAAATAATATGAACAGTAAACCATAACATAGTAAGATACAAGAAACATGTAGTAAGTCAACAATTAGCCAGATAGTAAATCCCTCTCTTAGCTTATTAACACATGAACTATATAACAACCATTGACCACACCCAAAAACAGCAACGTATAACCCTCTTCACATAACCCAAACCCACCAAGGATCCCCCTAACATCACCTAAGTGTTAGATATGTAATCCCGGTCTAATCTAAGACCAACCTCACATTTAACATAAAATCACCCGTTCAAGAATGCAACCCGTTTCACTCATGGAATTATCAAAAAATAAGACAATGCAATCAAGACAACCCATATCAGGCGTGGTACCTGAGCCAACCATTAGAATTCCCATACCAGGCATTGTACCTGAGCCAATCATTAGTATACCCGTACCAGGTATGGTACCCGAGCCAACCATTAGTAATTTCTGTACGAGGCGTGGTACTCGAGCCAACCGAATGTCATATAAGTCCAAATCAATCACAACCAATGAATAAATAAGTCTAAACTTTTCCTCCAAGAATGGATTAAACAAATATGAAAGAGATCGTTTCCTATGAAGAAACTTTTTTCACTTAGAAAAGTTTTTCGAAGTAAAATACAATTGTGGTAAAATTCAAATAAGGTCGGAAATTTAGGGCAAACCCTAACATTAAGAATTTGAGGTTATGGAAGAGGTGGGACATAATGGTGAAGAGTAATTGGAAAATGGAGATATTACATTTAGTGGACATTCACATAATAAAATATTCATAACACTCTCTTGGATGTCCACAAAAAATGTGTCTCGTTAAAACCTTTATTAGAAAAAAACACTGAGAAAAAAGTCCTGGTGAAGAATAAAAATTACACATATCTTAAAATATGCATGTTTGTTGCCTCGATAAAAATCTTGTCAGAAAAATCAAGTGAGACAAAACCTTGACTAAGAAAAAGAGTACAACACACACACATTTTACTCTCCTTGATGAAAATATAACAATATTTCAGAGACGAGGAATTTTGTTCTGCTACAATAACTTCTCAAATGTTGAGATCGTCAATGCCTCGGTGAAATATTCAACCAAATTATCATTTTAGTAAAATTTTATTTCACAATTCTGTTGAAGATTGTGTCTAAAAAGGTACTCTGTTAAAATGTACTTTATTTGATCTTCTTCAATATATTATTCTTTTAATTGAGCTATGCAATTAGTATTGTTTCCAACTTTACTGAAACCTTCTTTTCATAAGGAAAACCACACATCTACTATGTGTTGAATCACTTGATTTAGAAGTTTTTTGTATCTTTTCGATTATCATGTATGATAGTACCTTCATATGCAGATAAATAACTTTTGTATAATCAAATGTTATGTAGATCAAATAATTGTCTTGCATTTGCATAACCTAGAATTCCTTGATAAAATTGATTAGAAGTAATAAATTCATGTCAATATTTAATTTTATTTGAGTATCTCCAGGTAAAAGTGAAATTATTTCTTGTCTGCACAGTAATAAAAAAATTCTCATAAATTAATAGCAGGATACATAAGTGCACCAATTATACTAAGACATGATACTTTCTAACAATTTTAATGAGATTAAAATTAATCTTTATTTATGTTAAGCAGTAACACCTCGCGCCTTCAAACTATGGATTTAGACCATTCATCATTCGAAACTTCTTTTTAAAAGGACTCATGCGGTGAAATGTACAAAGATGTGACTATATCTCACTATTGCAGATCGCATCTCACGTCATATATCAGGGGAATATTTGCAAGACGTTCTGCTTCAGTGATGCGCTGGGACATACGATCGCATCTAGGTAGATATGGACCACATCACCCATTACATTCTATTAAGTTTTGATCAAGTTTTTGTCAGGGAGATGCAACGAAACTTGCATCGCATCTCGTAGATGCAAACCGCATACCCCCGTCATATCTCATAAAAGCGGACCACATATATACCTTTATCGCATACTTAGAGATATTTACTTTGGTCCTATCGTGGAGTTGCAGTGGGACTTGCGGTTTCATCTCAGAAGATGCGAACCACATACTCATCGATGGGGTCCCTTTTTTAAAATCCATTTTCAAGATTTATCATTTAACTCACATTCTCTCACAATCTAAGTTGGTGTTCTCTCCTCCTCTCCACCTCCTATACAAAGGTAAGTTACTCCAGTAAACATTTACATAAATTCTATCGACTCTAACCAACAATTACGAATTTCAAACAAGTTTCTCATTATGAATCTTAGGATTTTTCAGAAAATTCATTTCCAAGGTTAAAAAACAAGTTCTTATTGTACTTTACCCAAAGCGCAGACCTTTCACAAGAGTTTGAAGCATTTAAAGTATGTAGGGTTATCCTCTACGTGTGAGAATATCATTGTTCTTCTTTACGATCATGTTTTCATGTCCACAAATTTTATCCATGAATAAGTTAGGATTTATGATAAAAACCACATGTCTAGATCTTCTTGATTCTTTATTTATGGACTCCGAGAACTCTCAATGATATTGTTCCTTCTCAATAATATTTTTATTTCATGATTTTTATGAGTTATTCTATGAATTTATAAACAAGTAAGAAAAGCATGAGTATACCTTGAAACTGAGTTGGTGATTTATCTCAAGGGTTTTTCTTATAATATGTCCTCTAAAACTATATATGAACTATAAATTTTCTTGAAAATATGGACTTCATGATAATGTAATATAACCTTCTTGATTTCACTTCATAAATAGTGATTTAAGAAACCTATGAACATGAGCCTTTGGGCTAACTTATGACTATGAGTCCTGAGCTGACTCATGAACATGATTTTCTAAGAGAGTTGAACGATTAACCGAGAAGGCAAAAGTTTAAATGATGAATGTCTAAAATTGTATTTGCCAACGCAGGTTAAAGATCGTACCGTTGATTCGGGCGTCTCTTCTATGTGACCCTAGTAAGCGCTCATTTATGAATCCACATGACATGTATATATATCTTATTCCCGATAAGGTATGAGATGACTTAGTTGATCGAGATGAGATCAGATTCCATGTTCTCACATGATGATTTATGTCAGTTATACTAACATACACTTGTAAAGAACGTAACTAACGTATGATGAAGGACTAAATGTTGAGGCTGCTTAATGACTTTTGGTTGCTTAATCCTTTCCATATCATGTTTACGATTCTGTCGGCTATATATATATGTTGTTGTGTTATTCTGCCATTTTACATATAATACAATTCAATATGTACTTACGTCTTTTTTGTTAGGGGCATTGCATCTTCAAATGATACAGAATCAGGTATGCAAGCACATGATTGAGCTGCACACTAGACTCTCCACATCCTCCACATCCTGCTTTGGTAGCCTCCATTTTGTTCTCAGGGGATTAATCTTTTCAGGATATTAGCATGTTCATCTTAAGATATATTGGGTGCCTTGTCTTGGTAGATAATATTCAGCATATAGAATCTTCAAAGACAGCCAATCAGTATAATGTTATGTCACATTTTTCAACTTTGACCTTTTGATTTTTTATGAGATTTTAACATTAATTTATACAAGTATTTTATTCTACAAGAATCACTTCTCAGATGCTTTATATTATGTTTCCGCTCATGTCTAGATATATGATTTATGTTTATGCCATGTTATAGATATGCTTGTGTAACACCCCAAAACTTCCAAGACTAGAACCAGCTTAAAAAAATAAGAAAATAAAATTTTTCAAGTCCTAACCGAAATCACAGATGGTTTCCACGGACCGTGGAAGGGTCCATGGATCGTGGAAAGCCTCAGTGGTACTCAGATCAGAGGCCATCCATCTTGAACTCAAGTCAACGAGGTGGAACCACGGACCATGGAACAATCCATGAGTCATGGACTCCACACGTGAAACTCATACATGATACCTAGCGAATCCCCAGTCATCATGACCAGATTCCATGGACCGTAGAATGATCTACGTACTGTGGACTGGTGTCGTGAATCTCAGACCTGAGGGTCATAAATCCCTCAGGAATCACAGATAGGTTCTATGAGTCGTGAATGGTTTCACAAGCCGTGAACCTTGTCTGTAAATCTCAGACCCACAGCTTGATAAAAAGGGCAAGAACCACGACAGTGTTCTAAGGGCCGTGGAAGCATCTACAGACCGTGGAACCTGTTAGTGGAACCTAAGTCACAATTTTTTCATAAGTTTTTAATTTGGTTCTTAGAGGTATTTTAGACCTTTTCTTCTTATTTTAGCTCTGACTATAAATAGTTTTAGGCTTATTTTATTAAATCTATACCTCCAAACATATCAGTTTTTCTCATTCAATCTCTCAAGTCAGTTTCAAAAAAGAAAAGAGCGTTCTTCTCCAAATTTCAGACCTAGGGCTTTCTCCTCCAAGCTTCAACTTCAGATTCTTTTCAGGAATTATCATCCACCAGGTATGTGGATATTCAGTAAGGGTTTGGTTCGTCCTTATGCCCAAAACCTCAGACTTTTTCAGTAATCTTCATGATTTTAGAAACTAGGGTTCTTACTCTTTTATGCAGACTATTATGAAAATCAATTCTCATGTTCATTATATGATTCTCATCCTATTTTAATGAATTAAATATTAGTTTTACTAAATTGCATGGCCTTTTACAAGGTTTTGAGAAATAAAGAACTTAGCCCTAATTTTTAGCATTTCCCCATGTATTAGCTTTCTTCAAGATTTAACCTAGACTACTAGTTTTGAGTTAAAAACAAGAATTCAGCTAGTTTCAGTCTTCTTCAGTGTTTCAGAAAAATATTGTTTCAAACCATTTTAATTTTGTCTTAGAAATTCAGAACTTCAGTTTTAAATGAGCTATTAGTATTCAGTTTGAGAGTAGTGTTTAGCATCGAGTGGACTAGGGTTCAGCATACCCTCAAGTTCCAAAACTATGTGCCACCATAAAATATTTAGCCCCTCAGTTGAGCCTCAAAACTAGTGATTATATCAGCCATGCCAGGGTATATCGAGTCCTCTCGGTGAGGTGTTCATATCGAACTCCACGTTTAGCTCACGTGGTTTATGTCGGTTAATAGACTCTCCCACAATATTAGTTTTAGTAAAGTACCTCAGGCCCTCAGTGTCACGATCTGAGACTAGGCCCCAAACGTAAAGGTCATCTCAGACTAATGAAGGCTTGAGAATACCCCTTAGCATTCACATTAAGTACATTCAATAATAAAGAGTTGCGAAAATGGACACAATACTAAATGTCTGGTTTAATATAAATGAGTCAAAACCAAACCTTAAGGATCCAACCATACATAGTCTACCAAGCCTCTATTCCATAAAGAAAGAAAATCATCTATACCGGGACAAGGCCCCGACAATACCAATAAAACAAAATACCATAAATGTCTTATTATAAAGGTGCCTTCCGAAGGATGGAGGGCTCACCAAAAGCTGGATCTGTCTGCTCAAATCTAGTGATATGTCGTACCACGAGAAGGTGCCTCTGAATTTATATCATACAATGATGTAGCCTCCCGAAGATGGTCAATACATGGAATGTAGTGGTACGCAGAACAAAAAAATAGATACAATATACTTTATTTGAACAGTTGGTATTTAAAATACTTTCCATACAATAACAATAAATATCCATAGTAAATTCTATTAAGAGAAAACAATAGACTTCTATCATTTACTTTTGAACTAGACGGTATCACCGACTTCTATTCAACACCACGGGCTATGCAGGTCCGATCAACACTCGACCAGCTAAGATCCAACCCATGTTTACCGCATGAGTTGAGATTTCAATACAATATGGCCAGCACAATCATCCTCGTAGAGGAAGAGATAAGGTCGTCCCAAGTTAGGATCAAACCATCCCTATGTCAGCAAAATACAGGTTTCAGGTGCTGAGATGTTGAGCCTCACACCTTCTCAGTTAACCATCTAATTCTCTTAGAGACCAAATTATTACCATTTTCAATATCTTTAAAAACATCATTCAATAATACAATTTCGTTAGGGGCATAATCCATTATTGGTATCGTCATACCAAGACTTGCAAGTCGCTTATTTCATCAATATAGAACCCATAAGATCCATCAACAATTTATCATGCCCATTTTGTAGAATTCATATAGTAAAACAATGGTCTTTTGACTCAATCTGACCCCTTCGTAAAAACCGTTAATATAACAATACCTTTCAAATTCGTAAATCATTTGAAGTCCTTTGAACAATAGGAAAGACAAGTAAAACCTCAAAATCCCTCTTTGAATACCATTCATTGTACAATTACTAATATTTTCAAGTAAAATATAAAGGACTAATGATTTCATGAAGTTTCATCAAAGTTAGAAAGACTATATTTGCAACCCTAAGTTCATATTCAAAATAGTGAAAATGTATACGTAAGGGTTGGAAACCATAGTATCTAAAAAATACTTTGAAGTAGGATCATTCTGCGTACCTTCTGAAAAAAAGAGACTCAAGGATTACTTGAAGTTGATCCTTAAAGCTTGAACCCTAAGTGTTTTTGTCCCAAGGAACTTTAGAGATAAAGTATCATATGTTTTGATGAATGGGACGCTTTTAGGGATTTGGGATCATTTTAGAATAGCGAGGAAGGCTTTTGGGTAAGGAAAGGACCAAAAGACCCTTTTAAAACGCGTGAGAGATCGAAAAAGGAACCACCGAATGCCATCTCTGTGACACAACATCATTGCAGAGGATGACATCCATGACACGGCCATATCGCGGAGGCCAAGCTCCATGACACGCTGTTGTCGTGGACCTTCATTGGTTCAAGCCAAAAATCCATTTTTCATGGGCCCGTGCTCTTTGGCACGGGGCTAACGCGGTAGTATACCATTTTCAGGCTCCGAAGAATATTTTTCTCACAGTTTGTACTCCTAAAAATTCCCCGAATCAATTTAACAACATCCCTAATGGTCTTAGACTCTAATTAACTCATTTTTCTTAATTTTACAAGCTCAATAAGGAACGTTGAAATTTATGGGATGTTACATTATCCCCTCTTGGGATCATTCCTCTACGAATGATGATCATGGGTACTCCTAGTACGATACTAGAAAGCGAAAGAGGCATAGTGGAATAACATATAATAGAATTAGAGACAAGCTATTATTAAGTACCTTGTTCGACTCCATCTGGAGCATCAAACAAGAAGGGATATTTATACTTCATGTCCTCTTCCGATTCCCACATGGCTTCTTCCACTTTCTGATTCTTTTATAACACTTTCACCAATGCTATTTCTTTGGTCCTTAACTTTTGCACTTGTCGGTCCAAGATTTCTATGGGAACCTCTTCATAAGACAACGAATCCTTCACCCCAATGTTCTCTATAGGCACCACAAGGGAATGATCACCCACACACTTTGAGCATAGACACATGAAACACGGGATGAACCGATGCCAAACTCGCAGGCAACTCCAACTCATAAGCAACATTTCCGATATTTCTCAAAATCTGATAAGGGATAATAAAATGAGGACTGAGCTTACCCTTTCGCCGAAACCACATAACTCCCTTCATAGGAGAGACTTTCAAGAACACCCAATCGCTAATACTAAATTTTAACTCTCTCCTCCTAACATCGGCATAAGACTTTTGACGACTCTGGGCAGTCTTTAGCCTCTCTCGAATGGTATTAACTTTATCCATCGCCTGGTGCACAACGACTGGCCCCAACAACTTAGCTTTGCCTATCTCATACCACCCACTAGGCGATCTACACCTCCTACCATAAAGAACCCCGAATGGTGCCATTTGTATACTTGAGTGATAGCTATTGTTGTAGGCAAATTCAATGAGAGGCAAGTGATCCACCCATCTTCCCTTGAAGCCGATGATGCACATTCTCAATATATCTTCCAAGGTCTGAATTGTGCGCTCCACTTGCTTATCTGTTTGAGGTTGGAAAGTAGTGTTGAGGTTGACCTGCGTACCTAAACCTTTCTGAAAAGCTCTCCAAAACTGGGAAGTGAATTGTGTACCTCTGTCGGATATTATGGATACCAGTGCACCATGAAATCTAATAATCTCTTGAATGTATAACTTCGTGTAATCCTCCATCAAATAAGTTGTCCTTACCGATAGAAAGTGGGCAGATTGGTCATTTTATCAACTATGACCCAAATAGAATCATATTGGTTATGCGAGCGCGGAAGACCGGTAGTAAAATCCATGTTTATCATCTCCCATTTCCACATTGGGATAGCTATGTCTTGGGATGTACCACCGGGCCTTAGGTGTTCAACCTTAACTTGTTGACAGGTGGAACACTTAGCAACAAAATCAGCCACCTCCCTCTTCATATTATTCTACCAGTACAACTCTTTCAAGTCATGATACATCTTAGTAGAGCCAGGGCGGCCAGTATACCTGGAAGTGTGAGACTTGGTCAAGATCCGCTCGTGCAACCCATCCACATTCGACACACACACCCTTCCTTAGTACCGCAAGATGCCATCCCCTCATATCTCAAAAGCCATAATCTTCTGCTTACCAACATCCTCCTTAATTTGCATAAGTATGGGATCGTTAGACGATTTTCCTTAACTTCAGCACCCAAGGATGACTTAGCTATCTCATATACCAAAATCCCACCATCCTCAGAGTCAAATAGTCAGACCTCTAAGTTGGAAAGCCGATGAATATCTTTCACCAACCCTCTCTTCCTCATCCACATGGGAAAGGCTCCCCATAGACAACCTGCTAAAAGCATCAGCAAGTATGTTAGCCTTACCTGGGTGATAGTGCATACTCATGTCATGGTCCTTCAATAATTTAAGCCATCTTCTTTGCCTGAGGTTCAACTCTTTCTGGGTGAAAACATACTGCAAACCTTTGTGATCAGTAAAGATGTCAACGTGCACTCCATATAAATAATGATGCCAAATCTTGAGTGTAAAAACCACCGCCGCTAATTCAAAGTCATGGGTTGGGTAGTTCTTTTCGTGAACCTTAAGTTGTCAGGAAGCATATGCCACAACCTTCCCATGTTGCATAAGCACACATCCAAGTCCCACCCGAGATGCATCACAGTAAACCACAAACCCTTCAATTCTCTCAGGTAGAGTCAGGACAGGGGCAGAGGTCAAACAATCCTTCAACTTTTCAAAACTGCCCACACAAATGTCGGACCAAATGAACTTAAACTTTTTCTGCGTCAGTTTTGTCAATGGAGCAGCTATAGATGAGAAATTTTCCATAAACCTCCTATAATATCCCGCCAAGCCCAGGAATCTCCTAATGTCCGTCGGAGTCATGGGTCTGGGCCATTTCTTCACCGCTTCAATCTTTTGAGGATCTACCTTAATCCCTTCACTAGACACAATATGACCGAGGAAAGCCACAAATTCTATCCAAAATTCACACTTAGAGAACTTGGCATATAGTTCCCGCTCCTTAAGGGTCTGTAGTACAATTTGGAAGTAATTGGCATGCTCCTCCTCACTCTGAGAGTAGAACAGGATGTCATCAATAAACACTATTACAAATATATCTAGAAACTGCTTAAACACCCTGTTCATAAGATCCATGAAGGTTGTAGGAGCGTTAGTCAGACCAAAGGACATGACCATGAATTTCAAATGGCCATACCGAGTACGGAAAGAAGTCTTAGGAATATCAACCTCCCTAACTTTTAACTGATGGTAACTAGAACGAAAGTCTATTTTGGAGAAACACTTAGCACCTTGAAGTTGGTCAAAGAGGTCATCAATTATAAGAAGGGGATACTTGTTTTTCATGGTGACTTTGTTCAGTTGGAGATAATCAATACACATATGAAGAGACCCATCTTTATTACGCACGAAGAGGATGGGAGCACCCAAAGAAGAGAGACTAGGGCAGATAAAACCTTTATCAAGGAGGTCTTTCAATTGGTCCTTTAAATCTTTCAACTCTACGGGAGCCATTTTGTAAGGTGGGATATAAATGGGTCTAGTATCCAGTAGAAGGCCTATCCCAAAGTCTATCTCCCTATCAGGAGGAATTTCGGGAAGGTCCTCGGGAAATACTTTGGGGAATTCATTAACTATGGACACGGACTGGAGTAGGGGACTCTCAACATTAGGATCCCTGGACTGAACTAAATGGTATAAATAACCTTTGGATATCATCTTTCAGGCCCTAAGACAGGAGAAACTTTCCTTTAGGCGCTACAGGGCTACCCTCCCTTTCAAGGAATGGTTTATTAGGAAAGCAAAATTTGACCTTTCTAGTCCTACACTCCATGTTAGCATAATAAGAGTGAAGCCAATCCATCCCAAGAATTACATCAAACTCTACCATATCCAATTCTACTAAATCCACCACCGTATCCCTATGTAAGATAGTCACAATACAATTCCTATAAACCCTTTTAGCAACAATGGAATCACCGACATGAGCGAAAACTAAGAAGGGTTCAGGAATATTTTCTGGAGAAAACTCAAAATTTACAGCCACATAAGATAAAGTGGAGCTAGAATCAAGTAATACATAAACATCACGGGAGAGAATCCGTAACATACTCGTGATAATATTAGGTGAAGCCTCATATTCATGGCTAGTAGATAGCCCATAGAGACGGTTTTGACCCCCGCCTATACCCAAAGTAGCTCCTCTAGCAGTTAGGGCTGATAAAGTAGTGGTTGGAGCCTTGTTTCCCCCAAAAGTTCCCTTAGCCTGAGGGAACTCCTTGTGGATATGGACAGGATCCCCACAACGATAATACACACCCTTGTCCACTAAACACTAACCATGGTGAACTTTACCACCAGTGGTGCAAGGAGCATAAGATGGAGTTGACTGGGTCACACTGCCCTGCGATTAAGTACCCTACATTCTGGAGGCATGTTGGACTGAAACAACTAATCACCCAGTTATCTAGGGGAAGTTGCACTAGACGATGACTAAGCATGCCTCCAAGACTTTTTCTTGGGACAATGTCTACCACTCTTACCACTATACTGCTGAGTCAGCTTCGGGTATGTTGGCCTACTCCTTTTTTTTGACGCTCCTCTACCTCAACTTGCTTCTTCTTCTCATCCTCAGCCTGTTGAACATAAACCACTAACCTGGGTAAGTCCATGTCCTTGTTCAATATTGCTGCCTTGCAAGCCAATACCAAGTCACCGGAGATGCCATTTATAAACTTCCTCATTCGATCCCTTGTATCATAAACCATCTCTGGAGAATAACATGCAAGCTGATTAAATTTCAAGGCATACTCCTTGACACTCATCTTCCCTTGTCTTAAGTTAACAAATTCCTCCGCGTTGGCTTCCCTCATTTCTTGAGTAAAGAAATGATCCAGAAAGGCAGCGAAAAAGTCTTCCCAAATAGCTGGACCTGCATCCTCACCCCTTATCTCTCCCGCTCATCATACCACTGATAGGCCACCCCTTTCAGCTGATAGGATACCAACTCCACCCCCTTAATGTCACTTGCATATATGACCCTGAATATTTTCTCCATTTCATAGACAAAATCCTGAGGATCCTCTTTGACGTTAGACCCTGTGAAAGATGGTGGGTTCAACCATATGAACTGACCCAGTCTAATAGCATCTGAGGATCTGGTGTTAGCACCAACATTACCTGACCGACAAGACTAAAAAGACACAATCTGAGCAAGCATCTGCATAATCTGCCTGAATTTAGCATAAGTAACTTCGCCATGCGGAGACTGAACTCGCGTAGTACCAGTTTTGGGAGCCCGAGTAGGAACAATAGTAGGATCTATAGTAGGAGAAGTAGTAGGATGGGCTGGTGGGACCCTAGTAAGAGTGATGGGATCAACAATGCGGATGCTAGAATGGGTCTGCATCCCATGGGTAGGGCGAACCTCTTCAGCAACTGTCCCTGTGGGGACTAAGGTTTTAGTTGTAGTCCCTGTTTCAGTAGTTCTTCTTGGAGGCATAATCTAAAACGTGGGGAAATGCAAGAGTTAGAAGAGTCTTTATAGAACTAGGCTCTTTAGCACGAAATAGAATATGAAGAAAGGGAAACATTCCTAAATGCCTTGTAGCCTCCATTTTATAAGTGTGGTGCGCTTTACACCCATAAAATGGACTCTACTCGACACAACTTTGTATACATCCTAGGACTATGAGCCGTGCTCTGATACCAAGTTTGTCATGACCTAAAACTAGTCCCCAGACATAATGGGAATCCCAGACCAATGAAGGCCAAAGAAGACCCCTTAGCATTCACATTAAGCATATTCAATAATAGAGAGTTGCAGAAATGGACACAATACTAAAATGTTTAGTTTAATATAAATTAGTCAAAACCAAACCTTAAGGATCCAACCATACATAGTCTACCAAACCTCTATTCCATAAAGAAAGGAAATCATCTATACCGGGACAAGACCCTGACAATACCAATAAAATGAAATACCATAAATGTCTTATTATAAAGGTGCCTTCCAAAGGATGGAGGGCTCACCAAAAGCTGTATCTGTCTGCTCGAATCTAGTGTTGTGTAGTACCACGAGAAGGTGCCTCTGAACCTACATCATACAATGATGTAGCCTCCTGAAGACGGTCAGTACGTGGAATGTAGTGGTACACAGAAGAAATAAAATAGATACAATATACTTTTTCTGAAAAGTTGGTATTTAAAATACTTCTCATACAATAACAATAAATATTCATAGTAAATTCTATTAAGAGAAAACAATAGACTTCTATCATTTACTTTTGAACTAGATGGTATCACTGACTTTTATTGAACACCACGGGCTATGTGAGTCCGATTAACGCTCGATCGGCTAATCCCCAAACCATGTTTGCTGCATGAGTCAAGATTTTAATACAATATGGCCAGCACAATCATCCTCATAGATCAAGAGATAAGGGCATCCCAAGTTAGGATCAAACCATTCTTATGTCAACAGAACACAGGTTTTGGGTGCTGAGATGTTTAGACTCACACCTTCTCGGTTGACCATCCAATTCTCTTAGAGCCCAAATTATTACCATTTTTCATATATTTAAAAGCATCATTCAATAATACAATTCTACTAGGGGCATAATCTATTATTGGTATCATCAAACCAAGACTTTCAAGTTGCTTATTTCATCAATATATAATCCATAAGATTCGTCAATAATTCATCATGCCCATTTTGTAAAATTCATATAGTAAAACAATGGTCTTTTGTCTCAATCTGATTCCTTAGTAAAAACCATTAACATAGCAATACCGTTCAAATCTGTAAATCATTTGAAGTTCTTTGAACAATAGGAAAGACAAGTAAAACCTCAAAATCCCTCTTTGAATACCATGCATTGTACAATTACTAATATTTTCAAGTAAAATATATAGGACTAACTATTACATGAAGTTTCATCAAAGTTAGAAAGACTATATTTGCAACCCTAAGTTCATATTCAAAATAGTGAAAACGTATATATAAAAGTTGGAAACCACAGTATATAGAAAATACTTTGAAGTAGGATCATTCTGCGTACTTTTTGATGGAAAGAGACTCAAGGATTACTTAAAGTTGACCCTTGAAGCTTGAATCCTAAGTGTTTTTGTCCCAAGGAACTTTGGAGAGAAAGTATCATATTTTTTGATGAATGGGACGCTTTTAGGGACTTAGGATCATTTTAGAACAGTGAGGGACATTTTTGGGTAAGGAAAGAACCAAAAGACCCTTTTAAAATGCGTGAGAAATTGAAAAGAGAACTGCCAAAGGCCAACTCCATGACACGACATCATCGCGGAGGATGACCTCCATGAACGGCCATATCGTAGAGGCCAAGCTTCATGACATGCTGTTGTCACGGACTTTCGCTGGTTCAAGCCAAAAATTGATTTTTCATGGCCCCGTGCTTCATGGCATGGGGCTAATGTGGTAGTACACTATTTTTGGGTCTCTGAAGAATATTTTTCTCATGGTTCTTACTCCCAAAAATTCCCAGAACAATTTAACAACGACCCTAAAGGTCTTAGACTCCAATTAACTCATTTTTCTTAATTCTACAAACTCAACAAGGAACGTTGAAATTTATGGGACGTTATACTCAGTTTATGTTTATTCACAGTTTTTAGTATGTTTTCAGATTATTCTTGCATTTTAGTTCTTTTATGCATGACTATATTTTAGGCCTATGTACTACAGTTCAGTTCAGTTTAAATAGCTTATCAATATTTTAGTGTGTTTATACTTTCAGTCAACTTTGCATGTCCCTCATGCTCAGTACATCTAAAGTACTTATGCATACTCTATGTTTTGCATCCTATTATGATTTAGGTCTAGTTTCTCAGATTCAGCCTCGTGATTAGCTTGTACCGATGCCATATCAGCGATAGTCAGTTGGTGAGTCCTCATCATCCGAGGACATATCTTTACATGCTTTTTGAGTTAGTCAGTTTGTTACTATTTTCAATATTATAGAGTTGGCGGGGGGCTTTTCCCAACAACTCATCAGTATTAGAGGCTTTCATACATAGAGTCAGACTCAATTGATTTAGCTTATTTTATTTCTCAGACAGTTATCTTATCTCAGATATTTTCAGTTGAAATTCCTTTAGTTTATGTGATTGATTCAGTCATGCTTCCGCTTAGTTAGTATTATTTCAGAATGCTTACCGTATGTCAGATTCAGGGTTAGCTTGGGATCACTTGTGATCCTAGGCCCCGTGTTATGTCTAGGGACTAGCCTCGGGGCATGATAAACTTGGTATCAGAGCATCAGGTTGAGAGTCTTAGGGTGTCTGAAAGACGCACTAAGTAGAGTTTTTTTCTTGAGTGTGAAGCATGCCACACTTAAGAGGGAAAGGCTATGAGGTGTTTTAAGAAAAAAACTTCACTTTTTCTTTCATTATCTTTATCGTACGATAAAGTTTAACTATGTTTCTCCTCTCTAGTCCATTTTTATACGTTTTAGATCATGCCTCCTCACAGAGCTAACACACGCAATGCTAACGCTAACCCTCCAGCCTCAAACCATGAGGTTACGAATGTAGAGTTCCATAACACAATCCAGTTGTTTGTTAAGACCATATCCAATCAGGCTAATCTATAGGCCCCAGTTCCTACAAACCTAAATGGTGGATCAGCTGCAGCCTGGGTTCAAGTTTTTATTCGCATGAATCTGCCAGAGTTTCTAGGGTCGAAGGTTGGTGAAGACCCACAAAATTTCATTGATGAGATCAAGAAGATTCTTGAGGTGATGCAAGTAACTGGTGCTGATAGTGTTGAGTTAGCATCCTATCAACTCAAGGATGTGGCTCATATTTGGTTCACTTAGTGGAAGGACAACAGGGGTCTGAATGCAGCTCCTGTGACATGGGATTATTTTACTGGAGCTTTTCTGGATAGGTTCTTCCCGAGGGAGTTGAGAGAGGCTAAGGCCCAAGAATTTATAAATTTGAGGCAAGGATTGATGTTAGTCCAAGAGTATAGGTTGAAGTTCACTCAACTTTGTAGGTATACCCCATCTATGGTGACTTATCCGAGGGCACAAATAGGCAAGTTCTTGTATGGGGTATTCGATTTGGTGAAAACAGAGTGCAGAAATACTATGTTATTAGGGGATATAGATATTTATAGACTGATGACCCATGCTCACCAAGTTGAGGAAGATAAGCTTAAGGAAATGGCTGGGGGGAACAAAAAGGCTAGGACAGGAAATTATGAATATTCTCAGCAGAGGTCGGGCGGTGGGAATCACTCACAGTGTCAGCAGATGTCTTCAGCCTCAACACCCTCATCAGCTAGTGCACTGTTTCCTAGACCTCAAAAGTACCAGAATAAGAGATTAGCCAGATCTAAGTCACAAGACAGTGTTTCAGGTAATCGCACTTTCCCAGCCTACCCCAGGTGTTGAAGAAATCATCCAGGTGAGTGTTTTGCTGGAAGAGAGGGGTGTTTTGGGTGTGGTCTGCTTGGCCATAGGTTGAAAGAGTTCCCCTCCACCAGGCAGGGAAAGAAAGGTAAGAAAGCTCAGTCTACCACTTTAGTAGCTCTAGCAGGTCACACAGCTCAGCAGGGTACTACCTCTGGCACAAGCGACAATCAGTGTCAAAATCGTCTTTATGCCATGTCTTCACGTCAAGATCAGGAGAATTAAGTTGACGTAGTCACTGGTATGTTATCAGTATTCTTCTTGATGTCTATGCTCTATTAGATTCAGGGGATTCACTATCTTTTGTAACCCCATATGTTGCATGCAAATTCAGAGTCAATCTTGAAAAACTCCTAGAGTTGATCCCAATCTCTACTCCAGTTGGTGAGTCAGTCCTAGTTAAAAGGGTGTACAAAAATTGCCCAGTCTCAGTCCTTTATAAAATCACCTCAGCAGATTTAGTAGAGTTAGATATGATTGACTTTGATATCATTCTTGGCATGGATTAGCCACATGCCTGTTATGCCTCAGTCGACTGCAGAACCAGAGTCGTGAAATTCCAGTTTCCAAATGAGCCTGTCTTAGAATGGTAGGGTAGTCCTCCAACATCAAAAGGTCATTTCATATCTTACCTCAAAGCTAGAAAGATGATCTGAAAGGGTTACATCTACCATATAGTCTGGGTTAAGGATTCTGAGTCTGAAACCCCATCTCTCCATTCAGTTTTGGTAGACAGTGAATTCCCAAAGGTATTTCCTGAAGATCTGCCCGGAGTCCCTCCTGAGCGGGAGATGACTTTGGGATAGACCTTCTCCCAAATATGTAGACCATATCCATTTCTCCTTACAGAATGGCTCCAGCTGAGCTTAAAGAGTTGAAAGAACAACTCAAGGACCTCCTAGATAAAGGTTTCATCAGACCTAGTATCTCTCCATGGGGTGCTCCCATTCTCTTCATGCATAAGAAAGATGGTTCTTTCAGGGTGTCCATATACTACCTCCAGTTGAACAAAGTCACAATCAAGAATAAGTATCCCATCCCCAGGATTGATGACCTGTTCAACCAGCTTTAGGGTGCCAGCTAATTCTATAAGATTGACCTCAGATCCAGTTATTATCAGCTTGGAGTTAGAGAGTGTGACATTCCAAAGATAACCTTCAGAACTCGGTATGGTCACTACGTATTTGTGGTTATGTCTTTTGGACTAACGAATGCTCCTACAGCTTTTATGGACTTGATGAACAGGGTGTTCAAGCAGTATTTGGACATGTTCATTATTGTCTTCATAGATGATATTCTAGTCTACTCGCGGAGTAAGGAAGAGCATGCTAATCATTTGAGAGTGGTGGTGCAAACTCTCAAGGATCGCCAGCTATTCGCCAAATTCAGCAAGTGTGAGTTTTGGTTACAGTCAATTGCTTTTCTGGGTCATGTAGTGTCGAATGAGGGCATTCAAGTGGATTCTCAGAAGATAGAGGCAGTAATGAATTAGCCTAAACCCACCTCTTCGACAGATATTAAGAGATTTTTAGGTTTGGCTTGTTACTACAGGAGATTTATTGAAGGGTTTTCAACCATAGCTTCTCCATTGACTAGGTTGACTCAGAAGAAGGTCAAGTTCCAGTGGTCAGATGAGTGTGAGTGGAACTTCCAGCAGTTGAAAACTATATTGACTACAACCCCAGTTTTAACTCTACTAGAGGGTTCAAATGGTTTTGTAGTATATTGTGATGCATCCAGAGTTGGCTTAGGTTGTGTTCAAATGGTTTCGTAGTATATTGTGATGCATCCAGAGTTGGCTTAGGTTGTGTTCTGATACAGCATGTTAAGGTCATTACTTATGCCTCCAGACAACTTAAGATTCATGAGAAGAACTACCCGACTCATGATCTTGAGTTAGCAACAGTGGTCTTTGACTTGAAGATTTGGAGACACTACTTGTATGGTGTCCATATAGATGAGTTTACTGATCATAAGAGCCTTTAATATGTGTTCACACAGAAAGAATTGAACCTTTGTTACAGAAGGTGGCTAGAGCTCCTCAAGGACTATGACATGAGTGTGCTTTACCATCTGGGTAAGGCCATTATAGTAGCTGATGCACTTAGTAGGTTGTCCATGGGTAGTGTGTCACAGGTTGAGAAAGGAAAGAAAGAATTAGCCAAGGATGTTTACAAGCTTACCTCGTACTCGCAGGCAGCATGATTCTATTTGGGTGATTGTAGAAAGGGTGACTAAGTCAGCCACTTCTTAGCTGTCAAGACTACTGATTCAGTAGAGGACTATGCCAGACTCTACATCTATGAGATATTTGGTTGCAAGGAGTTCCCTTATCCATCATCTGAGATAGCGGTACTCAATTCACATCCCAGTTTTAGAGGTCATTTCAGAAGGATCTTGGTACTCAGGTTAATCTTAGCACAGCCTTTCACCCGTAGACTGATGGCCAGGTAGAGCGTACCATTCAGACTTTAGAGGATATGTTGAGAGCTTGTGTAATCAACTTTAAAGGTAATTGGGATGATCACTTACCTCTTATTGAGTTTTCCTATAGTAACAGTTTACACTCTAGCATTTAGATGGCTTCGTATAAGGCACTTTATGGGAGGAGGTGTAGATCACCTATAGGTTGGTTTGAGGTAGGTGAAACAACTTTAATAGGTCTAGATTCAGTCCATGAGACAATGGAAACAATTCAGCTTATTAGAGAAAGGTTGAAGGTGTCTCAAAGTCGTCAGAAGTCCTATGCAGATGTGAGGAGAAGAGAGCTAGAATTTGAGGTTGATGATTGGGTATTTCTGAAGGTGTCACCCATGAAGGGGTGATGAGGTTCGATAAGAAGGGGAAGCTTAGTCCCTGATATATAAGTCCTTATAGGATTCTGAGGAGAGTTGGAAAATTGGCTTATGAGTTAGAGTTGCCCGCAGACTTAGCATCTGTACGCCCAGTCTTCCATATATCTTTATTGAAGAAATGCATTGGTGATCCAGCTTTAGTTATGCCTTTAGAAAGTGTGGGCGTGAAAGACGGTCTCTTTTATGAAGAGGTTCCAGTTGAGATTCTTGACCATCAAATTCGTAGGTTAAGAAATAAAGAAGTTGCTTCAGTGAAAGTTCTATGGAGGTACCAGTCAATTGAGAGAGCTACTTGGGAAACAGAAGCAACTCTGATGGCCAAGTACCCTCACCTCTTCCCTTCCAACCCAGTTTTAGCTTGAGGTAGTAATTCCTTCCCAGTTCCTCAGTTTACTCTCATGCATCTCAGTCTTTGTATCATGTTTCCTTAACTATTCTGGCATCCTCAGCATGTTTTCATGTCCTTAGAACTAAATGTAGTCATATATCAGCTTCTAGTACTCAATTGGTAGGGATTACAGCTCTTTCCCTCCAAACTTAGCTTGTTTAGCCTTCATTCGAGGAAGAATGATCCCAAGGGCGAGATATTGTAACACTCCAGAACTTTTAAGCCTAGAACCAACTCAGAAAAATAAGAAAATAAAAATTTTCAAGTCCCATCCAGAACCACAGATGATTTCGAAGGACCGTGGAAGGATCCACGGGTCATGAAAAGCCTCTGTGGAACTCAGAACAGAGGCCAGCCATCTTAAGGTCAAGTCTACGAGGTGGAACCATGGACCGTGGAACAGTCCACGGGCCGTGGACTCCACTCGTGAAACTCAGACCTGAGACCTAGAAAATCCCTAGTCAACACAATCAGATTCCATAGACCATGGAATGATCTATGAAGCGTGGACTGGTGTCGTAAATCTCAGACTTGAGGGTCATAAATCCCTCAGGAATCACGAACAGGTTCCATGAGCCGTTGATGGTTCCATGAGCTGTTAACCTTATCCGTAAATCTCAGACCTGTAGCTTGAAAAAAAGGGCCAGGAACCTCGATAGGTTTCTACAGGTCATGGAAGTATCTACAGACTGTGGAACCTGTCCGTGGAACCTAAGTCGCGAATTTTTCAGCAGTTTTTAATTTAGTTCTCAGGGGTATTTTAGACTATTCCTTCTTATTTTAGCTCCGACTATAAATAGTTTTAGACTTATTTTATTAAGTCTAAACCTCCAAACATATCAGTTTTCCTCATTCAATCTCTCAAGGCAGTTTCAAAGAAGAAAAAAACGTTCTTCTTCAAATTTCAGACCTAGGGTTTTCTCCTCTAAGCTTCAACTTCAGATTCTTTTTGGAGATTATCATTCACCAGGTATGTGAGTATTCAGTAAGGGTTTAGTTCACCCTTATTCCCAAAACCTCAGACTTTTTCAGTAATCTTCATAATTTTTGAAACTAGGGTTCTTACCCTTTTATGCAGACTATTATGAAAATCAAATCTCATGTTCATTATATGGTTCTCATCCTGTTTTAATGAATTAAATCTTAGTTTTACTAAATTGCATGGATTTTTACAAGGTTTTGAGAAAGCAAGAACTTAGCCCTAATTTGTAGTATTTCCCCATGTATTAGCTTTCTTCAAGATTTAACCTAGACTACTAGTTTTGAATTAAAAACAAGAATTCAGCTCATTTTTAGTCTTCTTCAGTGTTTCAGAAAAGTATTGTTTTCAGACCAGTTTAGTTTTGTCTTAGAAATTCAGAACTTCAGTTTTAAATGAGCTATTAGTATTCAGTTTGGGAGTAGTGTTTAGCACCGAGTGAACTAGGATTCAGCATACCCTCAAGTCACAGAACTACGTGCCACATAGGTTATTTAGCCCCTCAGTTGGGCCTCATAACTAGTGATCATATCAGCCATGCCTTTATACCCTGGCAAGGTATATCGGGTCCTCTCGATGGGGCGTATACATCGGACTCCATATTTAGCTCTCGTGGTTTATATCGATTAATAGACTCTCCCACCGTATTAGTTTCAGTAAAGTACCTCAGGCCCTCAGTTTATGTTTATTCTAAGTTTTTAGTATGTTTTCAGATTATTCTTGCATTTTAGTTCTTTATGCATGACTATATTTTGGGCCTATGTACTACAGTTCAGTTCAGTTTAAATAGCTCATCAATAATTTAGCATTTTTATACATTCATTCAGCTTTGCATGTCCCTCATACTCAGTACATCCAAAGTACTTACACATACTCTATGTGTTGTATCCTATCATGATGCAGGTTCAGGTTCTCAGATTCAGCCTCGTGATTAGCTCATACCGGTGCCATATCAGTGATAGTCAGTTGGTGAGTCCTCATCATCCAAGAACATATCTTTATATGCTTCTTGAGTTAGTCAGTTTGTTCCTATTTTCAATATTATAGAGTTAGCTGGGGGGCTTGTCCCAACAGCTCATCAGTATTAGAGGCTTTCAGACATAGAATCAGACTCAGTTGATTTAGCTTGTTTTATTTCTCAGACAATTATCTTATCTCATATATTTTCAGTTGAAATTCCTTTAGTTTATGTGATTGATTCTGTTATGCTTCCACATAGTTAGTATTATTTCAGAATGCTTACCGTATGTCAGATTCAGGGTTAGCTTGGGGTCACTTGTGATTCTAGGCCCCGTGTTACGCCTAGGGGCTAGCCTCGGGGTGTGGCAGCCTGGTCCAGTAATGGCTTCGGGTGTCGATCCCTCCCAGGATGTAAGTTCAGGGGTGAAATAAGCAATCTCACAGTCATTAGGGTGTTCAATTTAATCTCTTTATAAAACCCTTTAAATGCTTCAAGAATTTTTAAATAAACTTCATTGTCTATATATATATGAAAATAGTTTAATCATATGCATATCAAGTTTTTTCATGTATAGCCAGACTCACCAGCAACCTGAAAAATAATTGCATCCACTATAGGAGGACCTTATCAAATAATAATGTCAGGCTTTTATGAAATTTTTTAATATCACAGGACACAAATTGTACTTTATATCTTACGACTTTACTTTTCATTTCACCTTTCTGACACAAAAAATTATTTTTACCCTACTGACATTACACCTTGAGTTCTTTGGACTATAGGTCCAAATTTTCACTTTTCAAATAAAATAAGATATATTTTAATTACGTAGTTTTATTTGGTCAATTATTTGTCTGTTCACACTATATGAAAGATTTAAATCAAAATCCTCATCATTACTTATAATTTGAGCGTCACACTATATCACATTATATCATCATTGTCAACATTTGTACTCATATTCTCATATATATTTTATGAGTCAGAGTTTGCAGTGTCGCCTTCTCTTCTCGTAGTATTATTCACTTATCGATTTTCTATTCCTTCCTATGCATTTTTAACCTATGTTATTTATGTTTTGATCAATCGCTTTAGTGTGTTGTTGCTCATTTGATAAGGGTTGCCTGCTATTGTTATCTATATTTACCTTCAATTATACATGTAACTCATTGTAGAGTTTAATTAGGACCGATTTTTGTCAAATTAATTTATAGATGTTGCAAAATCAATCTAATTATTTTTAACTCACTCAATTCATTCAAATTTAAATGAAATAAGTAAGTGTGATGTTTTTTCCTATTGTCATACCTAATAAGTTGAACCTAAAATGATTCTAGAAGTATTGTGCCAAAATGGACCAAATAGTGTAACTAAACTAATAAAAATGCAACCTAAATCATATATATATATATATATATATATATATATATATAATTAATTTAGAAATTGAGAATTATGTTAATTTTGAAGAACTTAAGCTAATTATTCTAGTAGGGTCAATTTCAAATGAGCATTCCTCCAAGAATATGAAGAGTTACGTGGTTCATCACCCACCAGATTAAGGATTTTTTATTCTTCTTTTTAATTTCACCAACTGCTCATCAATTCGAGTTCCGAGTAAAAAGCTATGCGCATTTTACTGAGGAATAATCAGAAGACGAGAGACCGCCCAAAATGCCTGGTGCAGCGCCCTAGGCGACGACCCAAGCCTTTTGGGCAGTGAAGTCTATATTCCTCACCTATTTAAGAGTATTTTCGTTCTAGAACTTTTGAGTATCCTTTTTGCACAATTAAAAAACCGCTTCCATCAGTTTATACGCCTATTTTCCACCATCTAATATTCCTCTTCCTCCTCCCAAACATCAAACTCAAGAACTTCAAGAGAATCAATATATGCTAAAGTCAAGCATAGTTTAATCCAATTTCGATCACAAGTTTCTTCTGCTTAATCGAGGTATGTAAGGTAAACTTTTGATGTGGAAGCATGTTCTTCCCCACAAGCATATCTCAGTTTTGGTTTATTTCAAGAATCAAAGCTAGGGTTTTCAAATTGAACCCTAGAATCTAGTTTCTTAATTTATTGATGATACTCCTTGAATCCTCCATGTTATTATTAGAATTCTTACAAGTTTAATTCGTCATTTAATTGTTCATCCTATTTCATATTCATGGAGTCTAGTTCAAATCTTATGAAGTTTACCTCATATAATTAACAGAAGTTATCTCATATTTTTCTACGAAGAATTAGTCTACAATTTTGAAAGTCTACTTCATAAAAGTTTACAGATTTTTTGTATGCAAGGTTTATAATTTTGAAAGAATTTTTTTTCTTATCTTGCAACTCTGACTAGCATATTTTCAAAAAATTTAGAGTCAAATCTCACCAGCAGTATAGTTTAGATAATTGTGAGCAAAGGTTCACTAACGATATATTTTTATGATACAATTTCGAGAAAAGACTCACCAGCATGATCTTAGTACAATATGAGCATATATATATTTTGAGAAGACTATTTAGTACTAAGAGGATATGAGTTTAGATAATACATGTCCAAAAATTATATTTCCATATAGGATAGGATCATGTCGCAAATTTGGGCGACTCCTCTATTAGCCCAAAGAGGCTCAGTATGAATTCATAATTTAGATAGGCTCTATACCCTAGCAATGTATAGGTCCACTCTACCAACTAGGGTGCAGAAGTTAGACATCATGATCTCACATGGTGTATGATAGTTGTAAGAAACTTTAATGATCCGTCCGATTGTTATGGGGTGTTAGAACCGTAGTACCCTTGCTAGAGTCTTCATAGTAAAATTGAGCTAATAAAACTCAAAGATAGAGAGGTTTAAAACTAAAAACTTTGGTATAATCATGATGACTTGTGCATTGTTGTGGTGTGTTGTATTCTGTTAGGGGGTGACCTGATGAACTAGACCTTTATAGATAATTCTAAGACTATGAGTGAGTTCGTAGCAATTGTTTACAGTGGTTTGCACATCTGGTTTATATTGTGGTATCTTGAAATGATATGTATGTTGTGAAATAAAACTTGATACAGTTTTATGGAGATTCTGATTAACTAGACACCGCTGCAACAATAGATTTTTTGCTGTAGCAAAACTACCATAGCTGTCAGAGTTCTGTCATTGCAATGTCAGCGATAATGACAAGTCTCGCCATAATGAGTTCTTGGTCTCCATATAGGGATCATTGTAGCAAAATGTCAACCATTTCAGTTGTTGATGCGAGACAGAATTAGCCTTTAAGTTAGTTATTTCGAGTTTCTCACCCTCATTACTTCAAAACTTATTTCAGAGACACGTGAGGCAATATTTCTAAGGCTATGACATATTTCTTCCTCAAGGTAAGTTTACCCCCATCAAGTCTTTCATCTAGTAATCCTCTAACACCCTAGAATCAATGGGTTGACTTTAATGGTGGATTATGGGTTAGAACTCTAGAACTTATGAAAGCTATGAAAAAATAAATGAGTGGATGTAATTATTATTTCTTATGCTTCTAAGTTATTAATTAATACTTTTAAGGATGGAATTTGTTGTTCTAATACTTAATTGTAGTATTTTGGGATCTAGATTCCAACAAAAATGATACATTTAGCATTAACCCTTGGATAATGGTTTAAACCTTGAAAAAGGATAGAATTGGGAGTCAGTTGACCTCCGATCAAACCACAACTCAGGATGACAAGTCGTCATTCAAATGATGGGTCGTCAAACCTAGTCGTAGAACCTGGGGAGCTTGCCATTCCTCTGATCTATTTCCATGAGTTAACACGACAGACTCGTGGTTTGAACCACGGTCCGTAGAATTTTAATTTTTAAAGTTATTATTTGAAGAGTAGATGATTAAATACTTTTACATTGATTATTTTTAGACTTTGAGCATTCTAAGGCTTTAAAAAAAGGAAAGGCCCACGTGAAGTAGCTTGCTAATTCAAGTTCTTCGATTGAGGTAGGTTATGATTTACATGGAGTTAGACTATGATTAATCACTTGTATGTGTTGTGAGTAGATAAATATGCATAATTGATCTTCAAACATAGACTGTGATTGATACTTGTTAGCTTGATAATAGTTGTATGAATAAGTTATTAAATTATTGAAGCTTGTCTTAATATGACTTATGATTGTAGTGTGCATTTGTGATTATCAATGTGTACTTGATTTTTTTATCTTGTGAGATAACTGAATAGAGAACATATTGAGATATATTGAAATGAATAAGAAATATATAATTAATCTGAGATGAGTGGCTTAAGTTGGATGTGAACTTATAGACGAGCAGTTATATGGTGGAGTGAGTACCATGCTGGTACGAAATATGGTTCAGATATGAGTGGCTCGATTCTGGTGTAAGCTTATGGATGAGTGACTGTGTGGTGAATCGAGTACCATGCTGATACTAATACATGGATGCCTAGGGTCCCCTACAAGTCATGACTAGATGGAAAAAAATAAGACCCTTTAGCATGTGTATACAGATGAATGATAGATGTGTGTTCAGGCAAGATACAGAGTTCCACTAATGAGGTACAGAGGCTATACATCTGTGATTCCGTATCGATATAATTCTATGATTATGTTATGATCGTATTATACCTGCAGAGTTTTATGATGGCTTTTTATGTCTATTTTTGGTGATTTATATGTTTGGTATTGATTGACATTGATATATCTGAATTGAATTAATTATCGGGTTGTTGTTGATTACTTGATTCATGAGTTACTTAGTTACGTGCTATTGTACATGTGTATTACTTTCTTTGGCTATGTGATATATACTTTTTACTAATATGAGTCGGCCTATGATGTGTCATAAAATATAGTATTTGTACTGATGTTATTCCTGCACTTTTCTTTTAGTGCAGACTGTATTTTGGAGTCTTCTACGCGATCTCGCATTTAGTGTCATCTGCTGATTGATCTGAGGGTGAGCTACTTCCTATCTAGGCTGTCGCAGATCTTCTTTACCAGATGTCTATTTTTAGATATTATTTTATCTATTTTTGATACTCTTAGATATTTGTTAGTTAGAGTTCTTGTACGACAACTTTCACATTTTGAAATTGTAATAGTTAGACTTTCGCACTTTACTTTATTTAATTTTTAGAACTCTTAGTATTATATCAAGAAACGCCTTAAAGTTTGTTGGGTTATTGGTAAGTTATGATTCGCCCACTAAAAGGTTAGTGTGGTTGTCAATCACGGTGGTTTGAATCGTAATAGAAACTCCCTAAATAGAAAACTCATTTAACTTTGTTCATAGTATGTGTTTGACCGAGGCCACTAATTTATAAAGAGGTTTTTATGATGCACTGCATACAATTTATCCAGCTATTTATTTCAATTATACAATTTACTAACTATTCAATTTTCAGATTCACAAAAAGTTTTAAAAATATTCTATTTTCAGTTTCTTATGATTTAAAATTCACTTTTACCATCTTTTTAGATATTCAATTCAGTCTGTGATTTCAGATAATCATGATACTTTTATCTTATCATTCAGTTATTTAATGATCTTGATTACATATCATATTCATGTCTTAGTTGTTCAGCTTTGTCAGTTAACAATATTATTTTAATTCAGCTTTATTATATACCATACATTTTATGTATTGACGCCATTTAGCGCTGCATTATTTTATAATACAACTTTAAGTATGTAGATTCGTGCTCAGACACTTTGGTAGGCTCCATCTCCTCAGACTTGGATGAAACCTCATCATTTCCAAAGGACATACTCTGTAGTCTAGTTCAATAATTTTTCTTGTTTACATAAAGGTAAATTGGAGGCATTGTTCCGATAAATAGCATTCAGTTATGTCAGTAGAGGCTTCATAAATAGTCAGTTGGTCAGTCAGTTCAATTTTACATTTCAAAACTCAGTTGACTATAAATGTCATCATGCATTTTTATAAAAGTATATATAACGATCTCAAGGTTAAATCTCATTACATATTTTCAGAACTTCCGCGTCTATGTTCTAGTTAAATACTCATGTATCATGCCAAATGGTTTGCTCGAACCAATAATGACATCAGGTATCGGTTACGTTCAGGGTTTAGACTCGAAGCGTGATAATTTAATAGAGGTCCCATTAAGTGCATTTGTTTGCATTATTATTTAAGCACTTAATTGATTTGAATAAGCCTTAATCATTAAGATCTAGAATAAAGTCTTAATATCATTAACATGTATTCTTATGTGGATAATATTCACCACCACTCTAACTAAAATCACTAGCCATCACCATGAACCATCTCTGCCATCACAACCACCACCACTATTACCGTCGTCAACCATCAACTACCACCACCAACTACCTTTGCTATCACAATCACCGATGGCAACTACTGCCACTGTCAATCACTACTTTCAGTCGTTACCACATCAACCACCTCAATTATAATTATATCTATTGTTATCATCATGTCGTCTCCGTCACCACCACTATCAACCACACCACTACTAACAAAATCAATCCCTATTATCAATCAACTCAACAATCACAACTTGCACCGCCGCTAACTACCACCAACACATTGCCAATCACCACACATTCTTCACCCACCACCATCGTTACATCCACTACTAATACCGTCATTGCGGTCAATCTCTATTATCAACCACCTACACCATTACAACTAGCACTAACACAACCTCTACCATCACTATCAATCACTATAACCACTATAGTCAATCCCTACTACCAACACCCTCCACAACTACAACTGATACCGCTGCCAATTACCATGTCAACACATCAACCACCACATATTCTTCTGCCACAATCATCAACACCACTAATTACTAATATCAATAAACTTCACCATCACAATCACCACCACCACCACTATCAATCACCACTATTATGCCAATCACTACAATACCAACCACTTCTACCATCACAACTATCACCATTACTAGACTTTACACCGACGATTATCACCACTACAAGCCATCTCCGTTATCATTAGCGAACATAAATGTTTCAATTTTTTTATCAAATAATAATTTTGTATTATTAAATTTATATTTTTAATATCTAATTAACTTTTTATTTAAATTGTATATTTATTATATATGTTTACAAATAAATAAATTATGCAAATTCAAATGTTAAAAAATAAACAATCTTAATCATTCAGTATTCAGATTTAGAGACAATATCTTAATCATTTAGATGTGAATTTAAATTCAGAACGTCATAATTTTAATGTAAACAAATGAGGCCTAAATGAGAGACACTCGACCAAACATGAAATGTTGACCAAAGTCAACTATAAGCCAACACTTTCAACTTTTCAACCAACTACTCAAAATGCATCTAAATATCTCAGAACTCGAACCAACAATGTTATTAGCCTAAAAATGGCATTTCGAAGCTAATAGAATTGACGAAATTCTCATACGATGCTTTGAACTTCAAATGTTGATCGAAGTCAACCACATCCACCTCAAAGCCTTCCAAAAATGGAAAACTCGCTTAGAATCCAATCGAACACCTCGGAATCCGAGCCAACCACTCCCGCAGATCACAAATAGCTTAAAACAACTAGAGAAGGACAAAACAGTCAAAATGCAAAAAAATCCAAAAATATTATGAGGGTTGTTACAGAACTTTACATTCTAAGTTGTAAAGAAGTGTTTGAAATGTTGAGATGGTGTGACTTGAAATTCACCCTATGACTTCTTCCTTTGTTAAGTTAGCTAAAGTTAATCAAAATAAAGAAGTGCTACTAGCCTAAAAATGGCATTTTGGAGCTAATAGAATTGACAAAATTCTCATACGATGTTTTGAACTTCAAATGTTGATCGAAGTTAATCACATCCACCTCAAAGCCTTCCAAAAATGGAAAACTCGCTTAGAATCCAATCGAACACCTCGGAATTCGAGCCAACCACTCCCGCAGATCACAAATAGCTTAAAACAACTAGAGAAGGACAAAACAGTCAAAATACAAAAAAATCCAAAAATATTATGAGAGTTGTTACAGAACTTTACATTCTAAGTTGTAAAGAAGTATTTGAAATGTTGAGATGGTGTGACTTGAAATTCACCCTATGACTTCTTCCTTTGTTAAGTTAGCTAAAGTTAATCAAAATAATTATTTTTCAAGAATTTTAACTTTTCGTGTTAAATTTTATGTAATAACTTAAATAAAAAGTTTAATATCTTTTATGTATGTCTTAAGTATTGTACTAATTGATAACAATCGCAAATCAAATGATTTAAATTTCACAATTGATAAAATAATAAATTTTTAAGTATTGATCAATTAAAGAAGATAATATTTTTTTAAAAAATTTCTCTAAAACTTTCCGCGTATTTCGCGAACACGTATACTAATATGGACTAATCAAAATAACAAATTTATATTCAATTACTAAAATGTCCGTAGATCCCATTATATAATAATGTGAGCTTCTCTAACAACTAATAAAAAAAGTGGATAGTTAATTTACCAGAAAGGCTTAAAATACAATGGATTTACAAAAAAACTATGATAAATAGTGAAGTAATAAAGTGATAAAGCAAGTGCAACAATATATCCAATTAAAGGACAGACTGCAATTTTTCTATATTTTAGAAAGAATGGTTTCAACATGGCTGCATAATGCCATTTGCAAAAAAGGTTGAAGGTAATTTTGACATTGAACATTAATTACCAATACTATTCAAGTGTCTTTGAGACGGCTTCCCTTCTCTTTTCTTTTTTTGTATTTGGTGTTTATTTTCCCTTCCCTTTTACTTTCATTTTTATTGAAAAGATAATTATTTTTTAAGAGCTTTCACTTTTACTTAGTATTACTTTTAACATATCGAGAAAAGACAATTATTTTTTTTATGTTTTATTTTTAGCATTAATTATTTATTTTTTAAATTATTTTTCAAGACTTAATATTAAACATCAATTGATATAAGTATTACGATAAAATATTAATATCAATCATTATTTTTCAAAAGGCGCATAAAATTCAAAATAAAGAAATAAAAATGAACAAAGAAAATATAAATTTTACCTACTATTGAATTTGACCAATGACTCCCATGTATGAAAGCAGTTCACTAATTAGGATTTTGCTTAGACCTTTAGATTTATAAAATGGGCTTGTTGAATTTGGATTAAGATTACTTTTTTATCTATGTTTAGCGGATTTTGACAATTAAGGAATTTCTGATACGATATCTGATAATCATTCATTTACATCTAATTCTTTTCTCTGCTATTTTATACAAAACAAAGTTAATGAAATAATATTAATTTTAAATTTATAATATTGGGCCGGTGCTGAGGGCCAGAGCCACCTAGTAAAGATAGATTGCATTAAATGATGTAGAAGGTGATTTTTTGTTCATTCAAGTAAACTGCACATAAATTATACAACATTCTAAGTAAGATGTATAAATACTAAAGCAAAAAATCATGTAAATTGATCAATTTAACCTCCTAGTTGTCAGGCAGGCACGTTGACCCCCTACCGGTCAGTGGCGAAGCCAGGATTTTTACTAAGGGGGTTCAAAATATAAAGAAGCAAACACGTGAAAATAATAGGATGAAAAATGTAACGAGGCGGGGGAGGGAAATACTAACTTTAACCCGCTAAATTTAACTTGTCTTGTCGTGTCCCATTTAGCGTTTCGTCCTACTTTTAACCTCCTCCATCGAGCCTTCTTAAATTTCTTGTGCTTTTTTTCTTTTATTCTATAATATTCTATTTTTGAACTTTTTTCAATCCTATATTAGTACACATTCAATCATATATTACTTTGAAAATCGCCCAAATTCTTTTTAAAAAGTGTAAGAATTGAGTTACTAATATTATAATGCATATTGAAAAGGTAAATAAATGACATCATCAATTTTTTAGTTTATTTAGTTCAATTTACTAGGTCAATTATTTGAAAAAAAATATAAATAATAAATAAATCAAATAAGTTTAGTTTAGTTTAGTTTTCATCTCCTTAAAATAAAAATGAATAAAATAAAAAATAAATACCATGAAATTAAAAAAAAAAATCAATTAAATAAATTTTGTTAAAAGGATATTCACAACATTTAAATTTCTTCATTTGATTAGGTTTAATTGACCTTATTTTTAAAAGAATATTTTTTCTCCCTAAATTTCAAGTTTAATAATAATTCATTATTTTTTAAAGAATTTCTTCGATTGAGTAAATGAAAAGAGAGTTAGCAAATTTGAAAAAAAATGTGCCTAAAAATTTGAATAAAGACAAATTGAGAAGTAAAAATAGCATAAAAAATAACAAATAAGAATAAGACAAAATTATCCTATATAATACTTTAAGACTCTTTATTACATCAAATATATCACCTTTATCCTAATTACTAAAGTACCTTTTTAATTACAAGTCATACCAGAATCTAAAAATTAGTTATTATTTTTTTATTGTATTTAATTCTGGTTTTTTTAATGCTACTTAATTAATGCTAAATAACTCATTGTAATTAAGGAAGATAATTACAAAATAAAATCTTTCTTCTCTCTCTTAGTCTTGTTTCTCTATTTATCCAAATTTTATTTTTAATTGAATTAGTAGGCTTAAATTTAGGGATTTACAATTATCATTATTCAACTAAATTAATTTTTTTTCTCTGCAATTCATAAATATTTTTCTTCTCTTTTCTAAAATTCATTATAGATTATAATAAATTAGTTATTATTTTTTATTGTATTTAATTATAATTTTTTTTAATGCTACTTAATTAAGGAATAAATCCAAAATGAGATCACCTAAATAACTCATTGTAATTAAGGAAGATAATTACAAAATAAAATCTTTCTTCTCTCTCTTAGTCTTGTTTCTTTATTTATCCAAATTTTATTTTTTAATTGAATTAGTAGGCATAAATTTAGGGATTTACAATTATCATTATTCAGCTAAATTAATCTTGTTTCTCTGCAATTCATAAATATTTTTCTTCTTTCTTCTAAAATTCATTATAGATTATAAGAAATCACATCAAAATGAATAATTTCAAGTATATAATGTGATTTTTGTGTGATATTATCTAAGACACTCTATGCCAATATTCATTAATTAATTTAATGACTATAGTATACATACATTGAACAAAGATTTTTTCTCCATTTTCTTCCACAAAATATCTTCACTCCATTTTCAAAATTGTATATCACTTGATTCTCATTTCTATTTCAACATACATAATTTGAAATCATTTATCATACAACATGAAACTAATATTTATACACAGTCTGTTACTATTTTATAATACTATCTAACTGTATCTGAAAATTGTATATCACTTGATTTTCATGAATCTTTCAACAAACATAACTAGAAATCAATTTTCATACAGTGTGACACCAAAAAATATACACAGTCTGTTACTACTTTATAATACTATCTTACTGTATTTGAAAATGATTTATCACTAGATTCCCGTAAATGTTTCAACAACCATAACAAGAAATCAGTTTTAATATATAGCATTAAATCAATAAATAAATTAAATCTACATTTGATAGAATTATACACAGTTCATACACAAATACATAAGTTTTTTATTTAACAAGTATTAATTTTACAATTCTAAGTTATGAATAAAATATAATGATTTATTATTTTTTTAAAGAGAAAATTATCCTAGATATAATAGGCATAAAACAAGAAAAAAATTTGGTATATGAGAGATTGTTGGCTTGATTGATCTCCTAAAACCCCTTTTAAGGGAAGTTGTTGAGCCTGTCTTTTTTTTTTCTTTTTTTTCTATTTTCATTTTTTTAATATTTTTCCTTTTTTCCTTTTTTTATTTATTAAGTTGGTATATGTTGGAAGAAAACATATGGTAGGTATTGAAAACTAAAATCTTGTGGTATAAGTTGTAATATTCTATCTAATATAGAATATATAGATTTTTTTTAGCTCTAGAGCCCAAAAATAGCCAGACTCATATCAGCACCTATTATGGAAAAAACTAAAGCAAAGAAGGGAGGAAAAATTGAGGAGAATGAGATTCGAACCTGGACAACAGAGGGGAAATTGAACCCCCCTTGGCCACTGAGCTAAGCTTCTCACTTGTGTTGAGAGGGTTCATTATGATACATATACTCATAAAACTGGAATTTGATCTTATATATACAGTGTAATTTTTCAATGAAGGGGGTTAACCCCCTGACCTCCACGTGGCTCCGCCCCTGTCCCTGCATGGTTCAGCTCCTTCAACTCCTTCTTATAATATAAGAGAATATTTATTTACTATTTTTTCCTTCAAATTTTAATAAATTATTTTATACCAGTAAAATAAAAATTACTCAATAACAATAAATATAATTAGGCTTTTGATGAAGCGGAGAAAGATCTTATTTGAATTTAGGGGATTCCTCTATAAAGAATAAGGGAGAAGATCTACAACCTAGTAAACTAGCCTCCTTCTTACTAGCATTTTTCCTTTCAAATTAGAACAAAATTTAATCAAGAATAATAAACCCAATTGAAAAGTTTGAATACTAAAACATACTAAAAATAAATATTGTCCTTGTTAGGGGAAAAAACTGAATCTGCGAAAAAAAAGAAAATATAAATATAAAATAATTATTAAGTCTAATAAAATGAATGTAAAATGTCACTCTTTTAAACCTATTTTCTAGGTATCACATGCTAGAAAGAGAGTGAGACCACTATCCTTACCACTTGACATAGCAAGGTTTTAGATAAACAAAAATGTTACTCCCTCCGTCTCATATTGAGTGACATATTTTAACTTGGCACGGAGTTTAAGAAAATAAAGAAGACTTTTGAATCTTATGGTCTTAAATTAAAGATATGTCAAATGTACTAAAGTGCCCTTTAATCTTGTGGTTATAAATATGTCATGTGGAAAGTTGAAATTAAAAAGTTGCTAAAAAAGAAAGGTTATTTTTTTTTTGAAACAGACTAAAAAGGAAAGTAGGTCAAATAAATTGAAACGGAGGGAGTATAGTTTAGGAGGAGGTAACAATAAAACCTTATAATTTAAGTATTACACTAATAAAACGTGGATAGATGAAAGGGTTTTTGAAATATTAACTCTATATTATAACTCTATATTAATATTATAAGTACATGTATATACTCCTAAAGTCTAATGGATTTGCATGTATATTGTAACCGGTACAATAATAGAGTTGAAATGTATTAATAATAAAAATAATAGCCATCTTAGTAAATGAAAGGCACCAGCATTGTTTACCAATTAACGTGATAAACGGGAGCGTTGGCATCATTGTGCACCAGCATGCATGGGACAAGTTGGTCTAATATTTTTATCTAAAGAAAATAAAACAGTGGGGAAGTTATGCTTTTTAGTCCAAAAAAAATAATACGTACAATTTTGGAAATCAGTACATGTTCTTCATGTGTTTAAAATGCACAACCAACACCACAAAGCAAGCAAATTTCTATAAATACTATGATCAAACTAACTCATTATCACATATCCATATCCACCGTAAAAAAATAAATGAAGCTCTCTCTGATTTTCAGCTTTTCCCTCCTCTCTCTCTCTTTACCCCTTCCATCTCTCTCAGAAAGATGCAACCCAAATGACAAAAAAGCCCTCCTAGAAATCAAGAAAGGTCTAGGCAACCCCTATGACTTGATCACCTGGGATTCCAAAACTGATTGTTGTACTGATTGGGCTGAAGTCACTGTCTCATGTGATGACATGACCAATCGTGTTACTGACCTAAACCTCTTCAAAATTGATAACGCCGGCTACCTCTCCCCGGCCGTTGGAGACCTTCCGTACCTTAAAAGCTTAGACATCAACAATGTACGAAATCTCTCCGGTCCAATTCCACCAACAATTGTTAAGCTCTCCAAGCTCACATTCTTGAGAATTAGTCAAACAAGCATTTCAGGACCCGTCCCTGAAGTTCTTAGTAAGTTGAAAAACGTAACGTACATCAACTTGTCTTACAATAATCTCGTTGGTACTATTCCGCCCTCTCTTTCTCAGCTGCCAAACTTGGAGTTCCTTCGCTTAGACAGGAACAAACTTACTGGACCAATCCCAGAATCTCTTAGAAATTTAACTCCAAAACTCACATATCTTTACCTTGGACACAACCAACTAACAGGGATTGTGCCAACTTCTTTTGCTGGTTGGAGCTTTGACACAATTGACTTGTCAAGGAACATGCTTGAAGGGGATATTTCATTCTTGTTTGGCAAAGACAAGACAACATTTGAAATGCTTCTGGATCACAATAAGTTCGAGTTTGACTTCTCAAAGCTAACGTTTGGGAAGAGGTTAGCGAGGTTGGATTTGAATCATAACAAGATTTACGGGAGCCTTCCAACAGCCTTGACGAAGCAATCGTGGCAGCTATTCAATGTGAGTTATAACAGACTTTGTGGGAAGATTCCACAGGGTGAGTCTATGCAGAGATTTGATCTATATTCGTATTTCCACAACAAATGCTTGTGTGACGATCCATTGCCACCGTGTAAATTAATAGCGGAAGCAAGTCTGTAGGCTCTGCATGCCGTTTGTTATTGCTATGAAACGCTGTCTTGGATGATAAATAAAATGGACCATGCTCCAATGTATTACTTATTAAGGAGGATATCTATTTCTATATGTAATTTTCAACAATTTCACTTTGAATGTCAATAAGACAGCAAATTTAAGTTAAGACTGCATAACTTGCCCTACGCGAAAAGAAAAAATGAAGCATTTCGACCATTATTTAGGGGATAATTAAAGAGTGTCATAACTAAATTAGGACGGTGGTGACCAACACTTAGAATCCGGTTCGCTCCATTTCGCATTATCTCCATTTTCCTAAGTTTTTACTTAGATTGAAGACATATGACATGGTTTAAAATTAACGATTGAGATCTAATTAATTAAAATAAGGTCCTAAGTATATTTAGGATAATTAATAATTATTCCATATATTTACTTCCAAAGTTTTGATAATCCTACAATTTTAGCAATACATTATCTTTTCTCTCTCTTCCTACCTTTTTTTCCTTGCGTCGTTCTTCGTGTTCGTCTTCACTCACGATTTCAACTTCCAGCTCTTTGAGTTAATCTTGTGATGACAATTTTTATGTTTGCACTTCCTCTTTAAAATATGCTATCAACATTGTGCTTGAGTCTTCTTCTTCTCCAGTCTTCTTCTTCTTCTTCAGCAACTTTCTTAGTTTGAGTCATATTTCCTCTTTGGCTCGGCAATATCTTTTTATGTTTCCTATTTAACCACACCAGTAACATGAGAGTCTTCTTATAGTTATGTCTCAATTTATGTGAGACACTTTCCTTTTTAGTCAGTTCCAAAAAGAATGACACATTTTATATATTTAGTAATAATTTAACTTTAAAATATATATTTCACCCTCAATAGATGATTTATAGTCGCACGAACATCTATTACATATTATAAACCACAAGTTTCAAAAAAAAAAATTAGAAAAACTTCACGCAAAATCAAACAACATCACATAAATTGAGATGGAGAGTAGTAGACTCTCCCTCCATTTCTGGTGAGCTTGAACCACTTTGGGATCGAAAGTGTGGCCTATCTATTATTGCTTTCCCTTTAAAGTTCCCCCTGTCGGCTATGATACTCTCAGTAATTTTGTAACTAGATTCCTTTTAATCATGCCAATTGACATATAGTTTTATAACAACATCGATAATGTTTTAATTACGGTACGCCATTAAAATAATCCATTAGAATTGCGAGAAAACTATAATTTTCTTGTTCACTAATATTCTTATTAAATAAAATTATACCTGCTTTTAATATAAAATGACTTCATTCTTGAGTCGAAACAAATTGAATTATCCCAATTCTTCACGTCTTATTATCTCGTTCTCTGTTTTTCCCCTGTGGTTTTTACTGTTGATTTTTCATCTAACAATTATCTTTAGAAATTTGATTTCCATGGTAAAAAATTGATTGATTTTTTTTCTCTACTTCTATGATTTTCGTTGTTGCCAAATTTTGACAGAAAAATTATTTTCTTTTTGGCAAAAAAGTTGGAAAACAAAGATGAATTCGTGGATGTTAAGAAATCTGTGAAATGAAGAATAATCCAAAAAATTTAAAATTGATAAGGATGTATTTACTAGCCTAATAATGCTTAGAACTTAGATTTGATTAATTAAATTTTATCAATTAATTTTAACTCAGGTCATGTGTTTCTCGTTCAAATAAGCAACTCCTTAATCGAATGACTTCCTTAAGAACAATACTTCATTTATTAGCAGCACGTCACAAAATCACAAGATAGTATATTTATTTATTATCACAGCTCTGGGAATAACGTAAGCAATGTAAAAGAATCAGGGCCAGCTCGTCCATTAAGTCATTTCGACAATTGTTTAGTGGCCCATTATTATGGGGCTACATATTTTCATATATATATATATATACTAGTTTCTACGAATGTGCGTTGAACGTTAATAATTGAACCGGCGATACTTAATCGTTATAATTGCACGTACATATATGACTAACCAATAATGTGCCTTGAAAATTCACTTTACAACAACAACAAATTAAATTTCAAATGTTTTGACTGTCTGAATTTGCAAAAAATGATCAAGTTAATTAAGTTGGTTAGATAAATAGTATATGTACCTATAATATAAAAAATATTTAACATGATCATATTTAATTAAATATTTTTTGTACATAATATTTTTGGTGTATATTTTGCTGGTTCAATTTATCTTGATCAGAAATTCTTGTTTGTCGAGATTGATATTTCTCTTGAAAGTGCAATATAGTTGTTAGTGTGAGCAAACATATTGTAGCGACAAATATAATCTAACATTTGGGGGTGTCCTATGCATTACTTATTGTCATTATAAACACAAGTGTATTTTCCAAAGAGCTCAGCAAATTAAATGTTCAGAGTTCATATTAAAGTTGGTTATGTGTATAGAGACATAAGTTTGAGTTTTCTACATCGTTAATACAAATAACTTTTATAATATACATCAATTAAATATAAAAAAATACAACAAAGATATCTTGCCATGATAAATATCAAAATAATATCCTAAAGACAATTGAAAAGACAGAATAAAGGTGCTGGAACAAAAGTTCAATTATCTTATGTTTCAAATAGATGTACAATCAACTTTGTTGTAGTGATAACGTTTGTCTGAATATTTCATAATTATTATAATGAGGTGTTGTTATATTTGTATATTGATATTTGACATTTAGATCTCATTGAGTTGTTTTAAATAAAAATACTCAAAAAATTAGTTTAATGATTTTGTGTATCAAGAAGAATGTATTGTTAATCAGTTTAACTAAAAAATAGAAAGAGTGTGAATGTAAAAAGAGGAAAACACCAAGTAGTCTTTCCTTGTAAAGTTATGAACATAACTGATGGGTACAATATGTATACATTTTTTCGTTTTAGATATTCGTACTTGAAATTTATTATGTGTATGACATTAATGATAATTATCATAAATATTTTAATCTTTTATTTTTATATATAATATATTCATTACAAATTATTATTACAATACTTGAGTATGATTATTATATATGGATAATTTTACAAATAGTAGACTCCTTTAATGAATGTCGCTATTATTACAAGTAAATTATAGTCAAACCTCCGGTCTTTCCCAACTCAAGTAGAGTTCTTAACTTCTTATCACTGCCTAATAAGAAAAAAGAGTTTCAAACTTACCAACGGTTCTTAAAGTTGAAACAAAATGAATTCGAAAACTATTCTTGAAAATCTTATGGTCCCTAAAACTCTTTTCGTTTTCACAAATGTATTTTTTTAACTCATGAAAAAATTTCTTAATAATACATGATTAAAAATAGTAGTGTCGAACATTCCTAACATCTCCTCGTTTAAATAAATAAAATCCATTACGATCCCAATGAAAATAAAAAAGAAACTAAGAGTGATAAAAATATAAATGACAAACAAATTTGATAACTTAAACAATCTAGATGATCAAATATACGTATACACTGTCACATAATTATAAAACAAACTAAAATTATAAAAATCAAGAAGGCAATATGTATGAAAAACTCAACACATAGGATTCTATATTTTAGTTAAACTCAAACTCTTATCCAAAGATTATTGCTAGAATCAGAGACATTACAAGTTACAAACATAAGGTATTTCCATTTATATATTTAGGGTGCCCTATCTATTTGGGAAAGAAACTTATTGCTACTTTCAATGACTCTGTGACTAAGGTGGCAAGAAAGATCTCAGGCTGGCAAGGCAAACTTTTACCAACAGGTGGAAAAGCTATTCTTATCAGACATGTCCTCCAATCCCAACTTATTTATCTTCTTGCTGTTATGAAGCCCCCTAATGATATTTTCTTACAAATAAAAAGATACATGACAAGATTTTATTGGGGTACTACTAATGAGAAAAAGAAGCCTCACTGGAGCTCTTGGTCTAAAATGTGTTATCCCATTGATGAAGGTGGCATTTGCTTTAAAAGATTAAAAGATATCAGTGAGGCACTTGCAATAAAAAGATGGTGGAGATTCAAAACCGTTAAATCGCTTTGGGCTGATTTTATTAAGAACAAGTATTGTAGAATAGCCCATTCAGTAGATAGAAAATGGAGAGCAGGGCTATCTCATGGATGGCAAAGTATGCTGGAGGTGAAAGATAAAGCGGAGGAGCAAATGTTGTGGAAGATTTATTCAGGTTCCTCCAATCTATGGTGGGACAATTGGACAGGTCTAGGGACCATTGCTCAAGTTATGTCTCATGATAATATTAATAGAAATCAGATGCTGAAAGATCTTATAGTTGATGGTGCTTGAAGTATAGACCATTTGCATTTTCCTGAATTTCTCTTTGAAATTATTTTTAGCATTCATATTGGGAATTCTGCGGGGCATGATATTTGTGTTTGGATGCCTTGCTCTAATGGAAATTTTTCTACTTCTTCAGCTTGGATGATTAATAGACAAACTCACCCAAAAGACCTTTTTCTCCATAACATTTGGCGCAAATTAATTAGTTCCTTTTAAAAAGTCCTTTTTAGTTTGAAAAATGTTAAAGAGAAAACTTCCTTTTGATGAAATTGTTAGCAGATTTGGTATTGCTTTTGCTTTCGAGTGTTATTATTGTGTAGTGAGTAAAACAAAGATTATTCAACATACATTTTTAGATGGAGATCTGGCCAAGTAGGTTTGAAACTTTTTTGGAATTCCATTGGGCATACCATGGGAACCTGGCACAATCAGGTCTATTTTTTTTTTGAAATGGTGAACAGCCAAGGCAAGAAATGGACTTCACAAAGAGATACTTAAAGCTACACCTATGGTTATCTGCTGGGAAATTTGGAAAGCTTGATTCTCAAACAGGTATGGTAACTTAAAGTGTCTAAGTCCAGAGTAATTTACAATATTTCTTATCATCTCAGGTGGATAATCTCAAAGAGCAATTACAACTCACACTGAAAGTGGCACTGGAATGGACTTAGCAAGCAAATTATGCAGATATCGTACAAGATCGAGTGCATCCTAGTGAGATGGATCAAAGCTTCATTAGATTGGATAAAAGTCAACACGAATAGTAGCCATAACAACGAAGATTCGATAGGAGCCGGAGGAATTATCAGAGATAATGATGCAATAATTATCTTAGCATTTGCTAAAAATCTGGGCAAGGAAAGCAGCAATTTAGCAAAAGCACTTGCGGCCAAATTCGGAGTGCAATGGTGTATTTCTCAAGGTTTTCAAAACATAATGTTTGAATGTGATTCCTTGGTTATTGTCAATATTCTCAAGGGCAATACGAATATAGCATGGCAATTGCAAGAAACCATAGATGATATTAAACAGATGCTCTCCCAGACAAATCATATTATACAACATTGTTATAGAGAAGCTAATCAAATCACGAACGCGCTAGCCAAATGAAGCATCCAAGAACAAGATAAGCATTTTTTTGAGTCCAAAAATCATCCTAAAGATGTGGCGGGGGCATATATTCTTGACAGGGAAAACATGGCATCAATCAGACATAAACAACGGAAGAACATCTTTGTACAATTGTAAATTTTTTTGGGAGCCTCATTTTTTGTTTAGAGAATCTACCTCACTTTAAAGTATCATAAGTGAACATACGGATTTTTTAAATGCTCTGCTTCAAAAGTTATCCTTAACTTTGGTTTTTTGTATATCCTTTTTTTATGAAATAAAAGGTTCACGCCACCTCAAGGCGTAAATTCTATATATATAAAAAAACTCTTATCCAACATGTAATTTATTTATTTGAAGAATGTGTCCTGTTACTATTCGAGATATGAAATTGTCTTTTTAAACAAATTACTAATTTTCAAAGGGAATAAAAGTCATTCAATAATTGAAAATTATTTTGGTCAATTAACATTTATATTTATGCTTTTATAATAACTACTTTCTACGAACGTGCATTGCAGGTAGATCTTTAATTAACATTTTGAAAATCGAGGACTACCCCACGTACACATTTCGAAATTTAATTTCTAATTCTAATAACTCTCTTTTGTTTGCCATTTCTTTAAATATTTTGAATTTTTTTCCATTAATAATAAGTCATTAAATGATCAATTGATGATGATTCTCTGACATGATTCCACAATAACAGGTTAAATATTAAAAAACATATAAAAATTCTTTGAGTTTTAATATTAAATGTGCCTAACATATGGTAACTCAACCAATTACTCGAGATCTATTTCTTCGATCTTACCCATATCTTTTATTGAGGATTTTCAATGTAACTCTGAGAATTATTTGTATATGTAGTTTTTTTTTTGTGTGTTTTATTCACTATTGAGCACGTTCGAAAAGATAAGAGAGGATAGCTCAGGTGATAAGCATTTTTCACTGTCAATCTTAAAATTATGGATTTGAATTATTAAGGGACAAAAATGATGAAAGCTTCTAAAAAGGGATAAAAGAAAAGCACGTCTCAATACACTTAGTATGGATGGTTCGGTTACAAGTCTCTAATGCCATTATAATTTATAATTTATCTGAAGAATATTTTGATCAATCAATATTTATATTTGTGTTATTTTCTACACGGAATGACCCAGAGTTAGAAAGCAAATAACCACACGCTGCCAATATTCTTAAAGAAAACGTATTCACTAAGCCAAAACTGTAGTCAGTAATAGAAACTCTCGAAAGTTTCAATAGGAAAAAACTCATTGCCTGTGTGTCTTGACTCAAAAGGCTGGCCTTTCAAGGAAAAAAAAATAAAGATTGCAAAATGGAACAGTAGCTATTTTGCCATGCTATTATGTCAATATTAAAATAGGGAAAAGGACATCACGTGTCCAGTGGGCCAAATTATTTTCACCAAAAATGACCATTTCAAAGTAGGGTAACTTACATAAAACTCACATTTTTAGAACTTGATTACTCTTTAAGACACTAGTTTATCTAATTACATTTTTTACCACTTTTCATACTTCGGATACATGCATATTTCAAGTTTATTGTATGTATCTCAGATACATGGACAACTAATTATAAAAATTTTAATTAATCAAATCCCTTAATATAAGGCGAAAATCAAGGCATGTATATATGTTTAATTACTTTTATTTTTTTTACTTTTTAAAAATAGTAAATTTATTAATTTCATTAATATAAGACGGAAATATGTATATCTTGGTTATGTAATTTGATTACTTTTCATCTAATGTATCATTTTATATGTATCTAGTACTAATTTCATGTATATTTTAATATGTATCAATTATTAATTTCATGTATATGTTTATATGTATCTAGTATAAATTTCATGTATTTATTTGTATGCATATAATATTAATTATTTTTATATATATATATATATATATATAATATATATATATAATATATATATATATATATATATATATATATAATATATATATATATATATATATGTTTATATGTATCTAGTATTGATTTGATGTATCCAGTACCAATTTCATACATTATATTCAAAATACAGTAAATTCAGTATTAATTTGATATATCAAATATAATAATGAATTGATGTATCCAGTACCAATTTCATATATTATATCCAAAAATACACGTATCCATAATCAACTTAATCTAGTGCATGCATCCATTATTAATTTAATGTATCCAATATAAATTTCATATAGTGAATTCAAAATACATGTATCTAGTATCAAGTTATCTCATTGAAACTTTTGATACATGTAACTGTGCATAGATACATGCTTAAAAGAAGAAGAAGAAGAAGAAGAGGAGGAGGAGGAGGAGGAGGAAGAGGAAGAAAAAGAAGAAGAAGAAGAGGAGGAAGAAGAAGAAGAAACATAAATCAGACAGAGATACATTCGTATGTACATGAACAAACACTAAGTTTCATATTCAATATGAATTAGTAGACTATAATATATGGGTACGCAGGTATATTCACCCTTCTCCTTGCCACTTTACGACACCCGCCACCCTACGACACTCACCATATCGACAATCTTCAGAAACAACATGAGAAGAAAAAGATATTGTACCTAAAGTACCTTTAACACTGTAATTCACAATTTCTTTTCAAGAATCATACAAATTCATTCCTATCATTGGAGATAAACTAAGAAGTTTGCAGAAATAGATATATGCAGCAAGATATTGACAACTTCTCAAAAAAAGAAGAAATACCAAAACCATTAAATGTTAACAACAAGAGAAAAGCTCTGCTAACTCTAAAATAAGGTACAATATCCCTGGATCAAAACTTGTATATAATGGCAAAGATATTCAATCGCATATATTCGTAATCACTTGGGTGGAGGCGGTGGCTGTGGTGGTGGAGGCGGTGGCTGTGGTGGTGGAGGCGGCGGTAATTTTATTTTTAGCAGAAGAAAAAGGAAGAAAAGGAAAAGGGGAAGATAAATTAATCGTGATTTGGGTAATTTGAATTTGGAAAAAACGTAATTTACTCCATTAAATAAGAAAATTTACTCCATTAAATAAGAGATCTGTTTTGGTGATGTATCTTATATAAAAAATGGGGTTTATGATAAGATGTGGTATATTGAGTAATTAAAATAAACTAATAGGAGAAATAGTAGATATGGTAGGGATATTTAGTTCTTTAGGTAATTTATCCTTCAAAGTAATGCCATTATATGGCCACTCGGCCATTTAAATTTCATTCATCGGCCATTTTAAAATTTGGGCCATTTCGGCCCTTTTTAAAATATTCATTTTTTATTTTTTTTATTTTGCTACTCTTTTTTTGGCTAAAAAATCAGCTATTTTTTTAAAAAATAATTAAATGCAATTGTGTAGAAACTATATAATTATCGTATAGAATATATATATATTTTATAGGATGCATATAGAAACTGTGTAGGATACGTATTGAAATTGTATAATTGTTGTATAAGATATGTATCTGTATAAGATTTCTATAGAAACTGTACATATAAAAATTAGATAAAAGTTGTATATAATATGTATCTATATAAGATTTCAATAGAAACTATACATGATGTGTATAGAAACTATATAACTGTTGTGTATAATATGTATCCGTATAAGATTTCAATAGAAACTATATAGGATGTGTATAGAAACTATATAATTATTGTATATAGGATGTGTATAAAAATTGTATCATTGTTGTATAGAATATGTATAGCGACTCTAGTACTAGCGAATTGGCTAGAAAGTAGAATTTTTAATCCCTTGACTATTTGCTGAGATTTATTTGAGCCGACCGACCATTTATGGCCTTGCCGCTTAAAATATTGAACTCTTTAGTGTAGTCTAATCCAATTCTTATTCCATTAATAACTTAAAATCCTAACGTCGGTTGGTATTGGTATGAGAAACCCATGAAAATTGAGTCGAAATAGGACTTCAGTTAGCATTTTTACTATTTTATCCAAGATGTCATGAATCTTAATTTGATTTATTAAGGGCATAAAGGTCGATTAATATTTTGAGTATATTTTGGTCAATCAACATTTAACAAAAAATATTCGTGCTTTTATAAAATGTAGATAGATAGATAGATAGATAGATATGTGTGTGTACTATATACTCAATCAGATAAAACATCTCGATTTCTTTTGAAATGTCTATATTGTTTATAAAATAATGTTTGATAGTTCAAGGTACGGTCTGTTACGGTTGCCTCAGCCAAAAAAAATTTTCAAAATTGGAATTGATAAACTCTTACCTAAGATCAACAATAATGTCTCAAGAGAGATTGAATGGATTAATTATATTGTCAATTCAAAAAGAATTATTAAAAAATATTGATTATAAAAAAATTACTAGTCATTTTGCGTCTCAAAAAGCTAGAAAAGTAGATTCTATAGAATGCAAGTGAAGACCCCCCGTTAGAGTTTGGCTTTAGGCCCCAGATATGATTGAACCACCCCTGAATGGAGTAATAATCCCAAAAATTCATACATTAATCATGGAAGAACATCTATAGTACTTCCTCTGGTATAGGGTAATAGTCAATACAAGTAGCCGTATTAAATCATGATACATGGAGAACAATAGAAGTTATTCGAGGCACAACTAGACAAGGCACATGGTTGAATCATATAGTGACACATTGAAGGTAATTAAGGTAGCAAAGTTATATATTATAAATACCGATAGTGCAACTTATTTCGTGTAAAACATACAGGAACGAGGTTCAAGACACCGGAGGAAAAGTTAGCGATCACCACCGTTATGAAACCAACTCATGAATGTCGTCGAACGTTACTCTTAAATACCATACAATTAATCATGAATTAATGAGGGACTAATGCTTAAGAATCAACTCCTGAGAAGGCATCCCTATAAAAGTTGTGGGATCACCACCTTGCAAATCATCAAATTCTTTTTAACTGAATATTTGTATCTATCTAGCATCATAGCTTTAAGTTCATCATTGTTAAGTTCTAACCAAGCTCTACCAGATATCTCTCTACTTAAGATATCACCGGGCTCAGGCCAATTTATGTTATATTTACTCAATATATCATCTATTTCAATTACTTTAGTTTTTCTCTTATTTACATCTTTACTTATTTACCTATTTCGCCATATTCTATCAATTCGGTGCACGTATATTTTAAACCTCACTTACAAATTTAACTGTACCTTTTTTAGGATAAATAATTTAGCGTCCATTGTGGAGCTAAGGATAATTATGGTATTGATTTGATCTCTCAAAACTGCTACTAACAATATCTGTTTTTATGAAGCAAAATAATCAACTAACTCAATGGGTGGCACTGAAAATAGTGATAAGATCAACATTAACGTCAATCTTATCTAGATCAATCCTGCAAATAATGATGTTGATCCAGCCACAACAGAAAATCAAGTAAACAAGCGGGAGGCTTCTCATCATGACTAAACTCAACTTAACAGAAACAATAATGATCCGAATGTGATTAGACTCACCAAATTTGACTTTACAAAACTCTTTGATCTACTTGAAACCCAGAAGAAAGTAATATTGGGTCTGCAAGAAAAGGTTGCATCAGGCACGAATGTACCACGAGATAAATGATATCACAATATCAGGGTCAAAGATCATGGAGAAAATAATGCAAGCGGTCCTAGTAACATAGACCTAATCGAACTTATGAATATATGTAATGACACTGATTAGCCTGATGGACCAGAACGAGAAAGAACTTCACGCCCGAATAGATCAAATTTCAGGGACACTACCAGTCCTGAAAGGCCCAAATTCAAGGAGATATGTATAACTGTCCTTCCTACCAAATGCGGCTCTAAAATTGATTTCCAAAAAATTTAAGATGCCTAACATCCTAAAATATGACGGGACAAAAAATTCTCAAGAGTATGTAATGGCATACGCTTGCGGTGAAGGGAAATGATATGGAGGCAGATGAGATCGAATTGGTCCTTCTTAAAAGATTCAGAGAAACCCTGACTATAGGGGCAATGATATGGTATTACTTAATACCTGAACACTCCACTAAATATTTTTGACACCTTACATATTTTTTTTACAATCACACGCTGGAGTAAAAAAGATGTAAGCAAATAAGGCTGGCATCTTCAAGATTGCACAAGGAGACTCTAAATTGCTTTGGGAGTTTGTGATCTACTTCTAGAGAGAAAGGATGTTGCTTCTACCAGTTACGGATGAATGGGGAACAAAAGCCTTTATCAAAGGACTCAACCCCAGAAGTACAATCGCATTGTTAAAACTAAAGGAAAAACTCCTAGAAATTTTAGCAACTTAGGCAGACGTCCATAATAGGTACGAATTTGAAATTAGAGTTAAAGATGACTTGTTGACTCCATCAATGTATACAGGAACAATCAGTCATAATTATTGAAAAAAAACATGAATTACTATCTAAAGCCTTTGAAAGAAAGGTATTAACGCTGTACTCCAATAGAGAGACTCCAATATCGGCTAAATCGAAGGCATTAAAGTCATTATTCTCAATCACGGGAGAAAGCAAATATGAAAAAAGTTACCAGAGTCACAAAAGAAGCCTGTTGAATAGAAATGAAGAAGGACTGTCAATGGCAAAAATAAATAACATAAGAGCTCCATACTTGTCCGAGTACTGCTTCAATGTAGACTTAGTGGCAGCCATCAAATAATTCATAGACACAAGATGGCCAAAACCAACAAGATCCAACCCAAACTTCAGGGATCCATGATTAATGTGTGAGTTTCATGAAACTCATGGAAACTGCACTGGGGGGACTGCTGTCATTTACGAAAAGAGATAGCACGGTTGTTGAATGAAGGTCATCTTAGAGAATTCTTAAGTGACCGAGTGTCACAACCTAACTACTGGTCCGTGCGAGCACCTACTCTAATCCACCTATATAGGAGAACCCTTACCACCCAAACCAACAGGTAATGCAAAAAAAGAAATAAAACCATGAAAACAACCTTTTTAATACAAGAAAATCGTTTACAGTATTCGAGGAAAATAACCCATTTACAAATTGAAGACAACCCTCCCTAGAACCTAGTCTAAGCCGATACAAGAGCTACTACAAGAATGATTCAAAAATAAAAGAAGACACAACTCCCACCATAGAAGAAAGAAGTAGGAGCTGCTGGAGAATCACCGTTATCCTAAACCTGTGAAACATCACCAATCCTGCAATCAGATTATATCCAAAAAGGTATAGCAAGAGTAGAATCAGTACAAACACACATACTGGTAGGCATCATCGGTCGACCCAAATCCACTCATACCATCATGTAAGAAATCAAAGGAAAATACATGATTAATTACAATACTCAACCCTTCAACATTCACCTTACCATAACCCAATATCAACCCAAGCCTGCCTATCCCTTAGACTTCCAAAGTCACCCTGACACCTATACTTCCCAAGTCACCTTGGCACCTAGACTTCCTAAGTCACACTTGGTACCCAGACTTCCCAATTCACACTTGTCATTATCCGACATTTATGCCCATACCCACGCTACCATTCTTTTACCCCAGCCAACCACTATGACTCAACAACCCAGAGTAAACTCCACTACTTAGTAACGTAGACCACAACCGTCGTACCACCACCTACTAGTACAAACCATCCCTATGACCCCCAGGGCCATACTCGACAAGTAACCACAATCAACATTATAACCAGAACACAAGTCTCCTCTTTAACTTATCAACCTCACGTAACAAGTCTAACCAACATTGACAAATCTCAATGACAATAGACATATATCCTTTTTACATAATCCGGACCAACAAGGATCCCTAGGACATCATCTATGCCAATAACATGCGACCCCAGCGCAGAAGAACCACCTTGTCACTTAAGCACACTAACCCGGTCCTTCAAGGACCAACTATACGCTAAATAATAATAACTCCCGGCCCTCTCAGGAACCCAACATGGAAGGAACAACAATCACATATATATCCGGTTCACTCAAGGAACCAATATGTAATGAAACGACAAGTAAAACCGTAACACTATAATTCCAGACTCTCAGTCTTTCTTCTAAACTTATCAATCACATGGAATAGGTTCCACAACCAACTTAAACAATGATCAAGTAACAATACCATGTACCCTTTTTATCTTTCCTGGACCGACCAAGGATCCCTACCCCGACACCTAGTATTAACGTACAATGCCCGGTCCACCCCAAGACCATCCCCCATATTTAAGTGCAACAATTCGGTCTCTCAAGGACCAACATAATCAATCACAAGTCAAGAATACAACCAATAATACATATTAAACTCATACCAGGCGTGGTACCCGAGCCAACCAATATAGAACCTGTACCAGGCGTGGTACCCGAGCCAAACGTTAGTATTTTGATATCAGGCATGGTACCCAAGCCAACCATTAGTATTCCCATACCAGGCGTGGTACCCGAGCCAACCATTAGTATTCCCGTACCAGGCATGGTACCCGAGCCAACCATTAGTATTTTCGTAACAGGCGTGGTACCCGAGCCAACCGTTAGTATTCCCGTTCCAGGCATGGTACCCAAGCAACCCGTTAGTATTCTCGTACCAGGCGTGGTACTCGAGCCAACCGAATGTCACACCAAGTCCAATCAATCACAACCAATGAACAAACATACTTGTAAAACCAACAAGCAAACAAAACAAGTTTATTTCACAAGACTGATTACCAGACTACTAGACATTCACAAATCATTCCCTAAACATGCAACTCATACATTACTAAGAAATAGTACGTGAACATATAATACACATTTAGAAATCAATAACCATCACCTACCCCTATTCCGGGTACATAGACTTAACCTTGAAATCTTGTCGAAGACTAACCCCGGTTCACTCCTTTACACATACTAGTAGAAACACCCATTCCTGACCCTCCTCCTAGGACCGAAATACAACATGGGGAAACCTTTCCTAACCTTGGTAATTTAACCATCTACGATATTCTACTTTTTATACCAATTCATTTCTCAGAACTTCCATTCCTTTCACAGTCATTTAATTATCCAAGCCTTTCCAATTTCCCGAACATTTCCGACATTCTAGTCCCTGGATTTTATCATCATACAACACCTAATTAATCATAACAACCCAGAATATTACCACACATTATTATAACTCAACCATTTCTAGTTCAATCAATTCACCCACAACAATTCTCCTCCAGACTCCGTTCCCGAAGGACTAGGCATGGATTCTCCCTTTTAATCTGTACAATAAATATGAAATGAAAGCAGGTCAATCTACTCAATACAGAAAACCTAGCCTACTTAGATGCCAAGCAGCTGCGCAGTATAATTTTTGGCTCCGTGAAGGCATTCTCTAATGATTTGACAGATCTGAATCCGTGGTTTCACGTCCTTTTAGCCGGAATCCCTTCTCTTCATGGCTCCCAAGCCTTAGAGCACCCTAGGAGGGTTCTTAGAGTAACCCTTGTCTATTTTGGGGTTGAATGGGAGAGAAAGAAAATATAAAACCTATTTTTGAGTTTTCTAATCCCGTCGCTCCGCTATAGCGGTCCACACTCTACTATAGCAATACTGCCGTAGCGGAACCTACCGCTATAGCGGTCTGACCAATGTTGTCTTCCGCTATAGTGGTAATTTCTTCGCTATAGCGGAGGCCGCTATAGCGCTTTGTCAACCGCCATAGCGGTTGACACAGAACATAACCTCGGAAAATCCCCACAAATAGCCCGTTTCACAATACACTTCAAAATCCTGACATTTCGTACCAACCCTTTCACGTCAACTTGGATATCAAGAGTTCTACTGACCCGAATTCATTTTCAAAAAGTCCCCCGGACTCCTTAAGGTCTTGGCTAACGGAAAAACTAGCTCGACCCAAGATATAATACCCAATTTGCACCCGAATTTCCCTAGACCTTACCTTGCTCAAAATTTATCCGAGACTAGCCTAGCCCAAGATTTCCAACTCCTCAACCCAAAAGTTTTATAACCCATTTATTTGCACGAATAACCCACCCGATATGAGGTGCCTTTTAATAATGACTGAACAGGTCGTTACACCGAGCCAAAGGCAACTTTTGAAGAAGTAGAGATGTTGAAGCATATGTTCAATCGACAACATTAGACCATGTTAAAAATATGATAATTGGGGGAGAAAAAGTAAATGGATTCATATTCACTATGACTAAAAAGACCAAAGTGACGATAATAAGAGAAAAAAAACTTTAAGAGGAAGAAGAAATCACCTTCAATGCCGATGATTTGGAGGGCATTACCCAATTTCACAATGATGGTCTGGTAATTACTATAAATATTAATGACTTTTATATTAAATGTGTATTGGTGGATCTAGGTAGCTCTGCGAATGTAAATCCGTTAGAAGATGGTGGAGAAATGGGAAATACTGGACAAGATAATTCCCATTGTAAGGGTTCTATCCGGATTCAACATGGCTAGTGAAATAACAAGAGGCGATATCACACTACCAGTCAATGATGAATGAGTGATTAAGAAAACTATGTTCTATGTAATAGATGGAGATATGTGATACAACACACTCTTCGAAAGATCATGGATACATGATATGAAGGTTGTACCCTCAACATTATATCTCATGTTGAAATTTCCAACTCTGGAGGGAATTAGGCATATCCAAGGGGAGTAACCAGTGACCAAGGAAATGTTCACAATAAATGAAACTACAAACAAAAAAACGAGCAAGAAAATTAAATAGCAATTACAGAAAAGGGAGTTATCCCTAGAAAACCTAGCTGGAAATAGAGAGACTTGGGAGCCAAATAAACAACAGACTCGAGTGTCAAAACACTCAAAAGAAGATGAAAATGAAGAAGAAACATATCAAGTCCCAAGGAAATTTGTAATTTCAAGGAATCCGATGATATTAAATCAACCGTGAAAGAACTCAAGCAAGTAGACATGTTAGTCCACCTGCCAGAGAAAAAGGTATACATGTAAACCTGATTAACTCTGAAACTCAGGACTAAATTAATTGAATTTATTAAGGTTAATGCACATTTCTTTGCATGGTCCCACTTAAACATGACAGGTATCCCATCGAAGGTTAGAATTTACAAGCTGAGCCTAGACCCAAACTTTTCACGGATAAAATTATCACGCCACGAGCCTACACTCTGGATATAACACGGTACTTAGAGTCAGAAATGACCTCAAGATAACTCATGACATGGTATAATACTAAGTATTCTGAAAAAATAAAACTAAATGGAAGCTAAACTAATAAAAATATCAATCTTAGAATTTAACTGAGAAATCTCTAAAATAATAAGAGTTTAAAAGTTAAAACTCAATCTAAAATAAGTTGAATATCTGACTCTATGTCTAAAAGCCTCTACTACTGACGAGCTGCTGGGACAAGTCCCCGACTAACTCTAAATACTAAAAATTGAGAAGATTATAAAAATGTCATAAAAGTCCATCCTCGGATGATAAGGAATCACCACTAATAAATGCTGAAGTGGCAATGAATCATACTAACCGCGCTGCTGTAACTGAATATCCAAACCTGATAACATAATACAATATAACATAAAGAAATATGCGATCAGTACTTTGAATGTACTGAGCATGTGAGATATGAAAACTATGAAATAAGTAGACATGCTGAAAATACTGATAGCTGTACTGAAATGCAAACTGGGTGCAAAAGCTGAGCTATATTACAATGACCCAATAAAAATATGAATATGACAATTGTGTAAGATAATCTAAAGTAAAAATTATGATAAGATGCAACGAAGGTGAACTAAGGGTCATGTACAATCTACTAAATCTGAATCTGTAGGAGAGCTTATTAACCGACATAAATCACGTGTGGTAAATATGGATTCCGATGTATATGCTCCATCAAGAGGACTCAATATACCTTGCCAGGGTATAAAGGCATGACTAGCGTGATCACTAAATCTGAGTCCAACTGAGCGGCTAAATAGACTTATAGTGGCATGTAGTTCTAAGACTTCAGGTGAAACTGGGACTCTAGTCCAAATCGATGCTAAGTACTACTCCCAAATAAATTTCTAATAGCTCGTCCAAACTGATGTTCTGAAAACTAGGTCAGAACTTACTCATGTGAACTAATTTCTGAAAGACTAAATACTAAAAACTGATCGTATCATGTGACATATCTGGATGTCAAAACTATTCATAAATTATGTGGACATATCTAGATATCATACTAATCATGACACTTACTGAGTTCATAATTATTGATGGCATACCTGCATACCATACTAATCATGAAACCTACTAAGTTCATTATCATTGATGGCATATCTGAATGTTAAAACTATTCATAAATCATATGTTGAAAGTCCATATTTAAAAACATATCTTGTAAATCTTACTGAAGGTAGGCCGAATCTTGCTAAATCATGCACAGTTCTTTCATACTTAAATAACTGGATTGAAATGATTGAAAATCATGCATCCTTGTCTGGGAGTAGAAATCATAGTCATAATCATCGAGAGGAAACTTGAATTTTGTTTAAACTGAATGCTGACAATCTGAGCTAAATTCTGAAGGTGAAAGCGAAATCATGAGAATTTTTTAAAAATTCAGGCTAAATTTATTTCTCCTAAAATCATGGGGTGAGAAACTTATTTACATAAATTTATACAAAAATCATTCTAATGAGGATAATAAACCTATAGCATTATCAAGAAATCAAATTCCTAGAAAATCACATGTTGGGGATATGAACCCTAGAATTTATGAATTGTAAGAATCATAATTGAAAGATAAAACTTGGAGCATGAGGGTGAAATAAAACCCTCATTGAATTCCCACATACCTGATTGAGAAGAATCTTGAACTAGCCCGAAGGTTGAAAAGCTTTGGAGAAGAAGCCCTAGGCTTGAGGTTGAGAGAAGATCGCTTCTTTTTCTTTCTTTCTAAAGTATGGTCAATGGAATGAGGAGAGGGTAGAGTTAGTATAATAAAAACCCCTCCAATGGGTTAAAATGACCTAGTATTGGCGTTAAAAGAGTGGAAAAGACCAAAATACCCTTAAGGAATGAGTTTGAAAAAGTGCAGAAAATTCTAGTACGAGGATCGTGGATGGTGTTCCACGAGTCATGGAATGATCCACGAGTCGTGGAACCCATTCATGTTCTCAGAACCTTCTTAAAGTTTGCTGAAGTGAGTTCCACAGATAGTTTTCATGGTCCATGGATTGATCCACGGGTCGTGGAACCTTAATCCATGGCTCGTGGTTTCTAACAATGCTCTAATAAATGCCCATAATGTTTTACTCTGGACTAGAATTAATACGCGGTCAGTGGCGTTGTGTCACGACCCAACCTGTCGTGAGTGGTACTCACCCAACCCCCGAAGGAGCGAACTAATAGAGTCCCACTCTTTCCTAGACTAACAGCCTAAAACCAGCAAGCGAAAAGTAAACTAACAATCAATCAAGTAAAAAACTAAACATAATTATTAATCCTGCGGAAAATCTCTCCTAGGAACTGAAAGTCATTGTACCAAACATCAATACCAAATCTAGAGTACGGGGATGCAACCCCAAACAAAATAAGAACAGTTTTTAAGTCCGAACAAATGTACTAAAACTCTAATGATAATCCCAAGGTAGCTCGAATCGACAACTCACTCTTGAAGATCAAAAATGTCGGTGCTAAATCTGAGGTCTCGTCTCAGCCGCTGGAAGATTACCTGTACTTCCCAAAAGAAACACAAGTGCAGTATCAGTACACCACCACTGTGTACTGGTAGGATCATAAGCCAATATTCAAGAAAACAGTATATAAATAGTACGCAAAATCCAGTAATAAGTATGGCAAATATGCAACAAGTATCACAGGCATCTTTAGACTACATGTCTCTACTTAGCTCGTTACCGCATGAATCCATCTCTTACAGTTCTATTCCACCAAAAAGAATAACCATAACCACACCTTACCATCTAGCCCGGACCCACCCTGGTATCCCCTCTATACAAATACCACAAGAGTGATTACCCGGCCTAAACCAAGACCAATTCAACAGTCATACAACAGTTCCCGACCACTCAAGGACCACTAATCAATAGCACTTTACAATAACAACCCGGTCCACTCACGTCACCAATATCAAGTATCACATTCAATAAAACAACCCGGTCCTCTCACAGAACCAATATCAACCAATGCAATACAATAATCAATGAAACAGTGCATGATGCAATAAAGTAAACCCGTACCAGGCGTGGTACCCGTGCCAACCGAATGTTATTCCCATACCAGGCGTGGTACTCGTGCTAACCCTGTGTTATACCCATGCCAGGCGTGGTACCCGAGCCAACCAAATGTCAACAACAACAGTCAATAGAATGAATGCACACCCCTTGTAAAGCCAACAAGTAAAAAATCATTCAAACATAGACTGTAAACCAAAATTAGACATTCCACATAATTTCCCTAAGCAATGTAATGCACACAATTACTTAGACAACGAGTACAATGAATATACACATTCGCAGAAATACGAAAGCCATCACCTACCTTGAATGTTCCAAGCTCTATTAAACCCGAGCTTTCCCGTGTTCCAGATTCCTCTCACGTTCTTGGTCTAAAAATAACAGATAATGCATACAATTAACATACAGGCCTGTACATTACCCGTATTATACCAAATCCCCAAACCCCAGGCCATCCATGATCATCCCACCCTTATCTGGGCTTTTCCATCGTTAATTCTCATAGTCTTATCATTTTTTATGGACAAAACAGGAAATTAAACAGTCTATGATCATTTTAACGTACTTAAATCAACACCCAAGAACATACATGTTTGGAACCGCCTTCTTCCCCGAATTCCATCATCCCTAGGTCATCCCAACCTTCCCCAATTTCCCTCCTAGCAATTCTACCGAATAGAAAATGTAGTACAAAGTGTGGGGAACGAAAACTTTACCTTAGAAATGATTTTTGGTGGGGGAATGAAGAAAATCACCTGAATTCACCCAGCCCTTCTCCCAAAACAAACTTGTGAAATTATGATGTTTTGAGAGATGTTTTTGCATTAAAAACCTGTCATCCTGCTATAGCGGTCCCCGCTCCGCTATAGCGGTCCCGCTATAGTGGTCATCTGTCGCTATAGCGGTCTTAAGTGAGTTGACCGCCCCTTGACCGCCGCTATAGCGGTAATTTCTACTGTTATAGCGGTGGCCGCTATCGCTCGTGAGAGCGCTCATCATGGGTAGAAAGTCCATAAATTTTCCAGTTTTGTCCATTTCACAACACACTTGGTTCCCCCGATGTCCCGAAATAACCCTTTCACGTCAAATGCAATTCTGGGAGTTCTACTTACCCAAATTTAATCCAAAAAGTCCCCCGGACTCCTTTATGTCTTGGATACTTGGAAAACTAGCTCAATCCAAGACACCAAAACTCATTTTTAACCAAATTTTCCTAGACTCTACCTCGCTCCAAAACCGACCGAGGCTAGCCTAGCCCAGAATTTCAAACTCCCAAACCAGGAGTTTTCTAACTCTAAAACTTGGCACGATTGGTCTACCCGTAACGACAGACTCTGTCATTATAATAAATATCAATTTACCCATCGTTCATCCCCAAATGATCAAACCCGAAATTACGGAATTAAAAGGAAGGAAGTGTAGTACCTGAATCCTCAAACAATTGAGGGTATTTGTCGCACATGTCCTTCTCGATTTCCCAAGTGTCTTTCTCAACCTTACGATGCTCCTATTGAACCTTCACCATATCAATCACCTTTGTCCTCAACCTCCGGACATCCCGAGCAAGAATTAAAATCGGTTCCTCCTCATAACGAAGATCTTTATCAAAAAGTACCTCATCCCACTTGATGATGTAGTCCCCATACCCATGGTATCGCTTGAGCATGGATACATAGAATACCGGATGGACGCCCGACAAAATAGGTAGCAGTGCTAACTTGTAAGCCACTGGCCCCACCATCTCAAGGACCTCAAATTGACTAATAAACCGAGGGCTAAGCTTGCCCTTCTTACCAAACCGCATAACCCCCTTCATTGGTGACACCTTTAGCAATACTTGTTCACCAACTTGAAAGTCCATATCCCGGACCTTACGATCTGCATACTCCTTCTGCCTGCTTTGAGCAACCAACAACTTGGTCCGTATGCCCCTTACTTTTTCCTGCGCTTCCCTCACTAAGTCTACACCAAGAGGCTTCACATCACCTTCCTTAAACCACCCAACTGGTGATCTGCAGTTTCTCCCATACAGGGCCTCGAATGGTGCCATATCGATACTGGAGTGATAGCTATTGTTGTGCAGGAATTTGCACAACGGTAGAAATTGGTCCCAATGACCACCGAAGTCCATTACACATGCTCTCAGCATGTTCTCCAGTACCTGAATCATCCTCTCCGACTGACCATCAGTCTGAGGATGGAAGGTTGTGCTAAAGGTGAGTTATGTACCCAACTCTTCATGTAACTTTCCCCAGAACTTAGAAGTAAACTGCGTACCCTATCTGAAATGATGGACTGTGGTACCCCATGCAGTCTTACAATCTCCTTCACGTAGATCTTGTCCAACTGCTGTGAATTGTAATCTACCCTGACCGAAATGAAATGATTGGACTTGGTCAGTCTGTCAACAATGACCCAAATTGAGTCATACTTTCCCAATGTCTTGGGTAGACCCACCAAGAAATCCATGGCTATTCTCTCCCACTTCCACTCTGGAATTGGCATCCTCTGAAGTAATCCTGCAGGTCTCTGATGTTCATATTTTACCTGCTGGCAATTCTGACACTTGGACACAAAATCAACTATGTCCTTTTTTATCCCGGGCCACCAGTAATGCTGCCTCAAGTTCCTGTACATTTTGGTTACACCCGGATGGATCGAGTACAGCGAACCATGAGCTTCTGTCAGAATTTTCAGAATTATATCATCAACCCAAGGAATACAAATCCTCTCCCTGAAATGCAATACACCACCAGAGTCTAACATGACATCTCTGGACTCCCCGGATATCACTTTACTTCGCAACTTGACCAGTTTCGGATCCTGAAACTGTTTTGCCTTTATTTCCTCTATGAAGGTGGCCTTGACCTCAATGCTGGCCAATAACCCGCCTTGGTATGAGACACCCAAGTGCATGAACTTGGCCTCCATAGCTCGAATTTCCTTAGCTAATGGTCATTTGGACACCCCCAAACAAGCTGAGCTACCATGCTAATAGTTTTTCGGCTCAATGCGTCTGCCACCACATTAGCCTTACCCCGATGGTACTGAATGGTCACATCATAATCTTTCAATAACTCCATACACCTTCTCTTCCTCAAATTCAAGTCCTTCTGAGTGAAAATGTGTTGCAGACTGTGATGATCTGTGAATACTTCACACTTGACACCATAAAGATAGTGTCTCCAGATTTTTAATGCAAACACCACCGCTGCCAACTCTAAGTCATGAGTCGGGTAATTCCTCTCATGCACCTTCAACTGCCTGGATGCATAGGCTATCACATTCCTATCCTGCATCAACACAGCACCCAAACCAGAATGTGAAGCATCACAGTAAACAATAAAGTCTTTACCTTCAACCGGCAAGGATAATATAGGAGTTGTGGTCAAAAGTGTCTTGAGCTTTTGGAAGCTCTCATCGCACTTGTCGGACCACACAAATGGTACCTCTTTCTGTGTCAGCCTGGTCAGGTGAGTAGCAATAGAAGAAAAGTCCTTCACAAACCTCCGGTAGTGCCCCGCGAGCCCAATAAAACTTCTCACCTCTATCACAGAGCTAGGCCGGACCCAACTCTTAACTGCCTCAATTTTCTGGGGATCCACCATCACCCCCTTTTCTGACACCACATGCCTCAAAAATGCCACAGAAGTCAACCAAAACTCACACTTAGTGAATTTTGCATAAAACTTTTGGTGCCTCAGGATGTCCAGCACAATGCGAAGATAATTAGCATGCTCTTCCCTACTCTTAGAGTAGATCAAAATATCGTCAATGAACACAATAACAAAAGAATCCAAGTAGGACTTAAACACCCCATTCATCAAACGCATGAATGCTGCCGGCGCATTGGTCAAACCAAACGACATCACTAGAAACTCGTTATATCCATACCGAGTCTGAAAAGCAGTTTTCAGAATATCCTCAGGCCTAATGTTTAGCTGATGGTACCCCAACCTTAAGTCAATTTTCGAAAACATCGATGCACCCTGAAGCTGGTCAAACAAATCATCTATTCGGGGTAAAGGATACTTATTTTGGATGGTCACCTTGTTCAACTGTGTATAGTCTATGCACATCCGCATACTACCATTCTTCTTTTTCACAAACAAAATTGGAGCCCCCCAAGGTGAAGCACTGGGACGTATAAATCCCTTATCTAGGAGTTCCTAAAGCTGAGTCTTAAGTTACCTTAATTCTGCCGGAGCCATTCTATATGGAAGAATAGAGATGGGATGAGTGCCTGGCTCCAAATCCATACAAAAATCTATATCCCTGTCCGGAGGCATACCAGGAAAATCCGCTGAAAACACCTCTACAAATTTGGACACCACCAAAACTGACTCAATAGGAGGGAACTCCACACTATCATCCCGAAGATAAGCCAAGAAGGCTAGACACCCCCGTCTCATTAGCTTCCTAGCAAAAACAAACGATATTATCTTAACTGGCTTAGGCCTGTATACACCTTCCCACTCTAATCTATCTTTACTCGGAATTTCTAGAGTCACAATTTTGGTGTTACAGTTCAACACTGCATGATAAGAAGATAGCCAGGTCATACCCAAGATAATATCAAAATCAGCCATATCCAGAATTACTAAGTCTACCCAAGTACGTAGCCCCACAAATACCACAGAACAATCATGATATACATGAGTCACAATCACCGACTCTCCAACCGGGGTAGATACATGGATAGGGGAATCAAGGATATCACAATTCAAATTTAGACCCAATGCAAAACTAACAGACACATAAGAATATGTAGATCCTGGGTCAAATAATAGTTTGGCCATTTACCACAGACAAGAATAGTACTTGTGATCACCGCATATGAGGCTTCCACCTCAGTCCTTCCTGGAAAAGCATAGAAATGTGCCCGATCATCAATCCGGGCAACTTCCCAGGCCGGCTGTGCCGCACCCCTGCCTGCGCCGCCGTTCCCTCGATCTCCCCGGCCTCCCTGGAAATTACCTCGCCCACCCTGTGGATGACTCCTAGCATTACCACCTTTGTCTGCCGAAACCACTGCTCTAGTCTACTGCTGACCCTGATTACCTACCTGCCTATATGGACACTCCCCCTTAAAGTGGCCCAACTCACCACAATAAAAGCAACCACGGTCTAAAGTAGGCCTGCTAGCTGATGTATAAGATGCCCCTGGCCTCTAGGAGCTGAAGACTGATCTCCCTGACGACCACCTGTAGTAGCTGGCAGAGCTGACTAAATAGGACGGGCCGAGTAAGCCTGCTGATGCTGGCCCTTAGAGTATGAACCACCAAAATTTCCCTCATTCTGGGGCTTTTTGGCTAAAGCCTTAGCCTGCCCCGCTTGCCTAACTCCTTCAATCTTCTTCACATAGTCCACCACATCATTAAAACCCTTGCCTGAAGAAGTCATATGCACTGTCAGTACATGCAAATCACTATTCAGACCCTTGACAAACAACCGGACCCATTCCTCTTCGGAACCCAACATCTGTGTAGAAAAATGAGACAACGCATGAAACTTAGCCTCATAAGCTGAGACCGACATGCCACCCTGCTCCAAGTTAAGAAACTCATCCTTCTTCCTATCCCTCAAGGTACGAGGAATGTACTTCTCCAAAAACAAAGCATGAAACTGTTCCCAAGTCAGTGAAGGTAGGATAGAGGACCGACACTCAACATAAGACCTCCACCACTGCTTGGCATCACCCTGCAGCTAGAAAGTAACAAACTCCACCCCATGCTGATGTACAATACCCAACTTGTGCAACCTCTCATGGCAATCCAGGATGAACTCATAGGCATCCTCCTTGTTTGTACCTTGAAATATCAGAGGTTTCAATTTAAGGAACTTAGTCATCATCTCATGCTCATTACCTGTCATCACTGGGGCTACAATTGGCCTGAGAAGATCATTTGTGCCCGAAGCTGCATCCATCCTTGGTGTAGTAGTAACCGCTGGCTGAGTATCTAAGGCCTGATTCGCATAAGCTGCACGTATGGCTCCAGCACCAACCAACCCACTCAAAATATCCCACGCCTGCCTGAAAGCTTCTGGTGTAATATTAGGAAGGCATGCACCCCCAACTGGTGCCGCCTCCTCCTGAGCTCCTCCATCCTCTACCACTACTTCATCCACATCCTCAGCCATATGATCCTGAGATGGGGGAAGGGTTACCTCACATGCAGCAGCAGAAGCTCGAGCTCCATCCCTGGCGGGTGCGGCTCCAGTTCGTCCCCTGCCCCTTCCCCTACCTCTGTCGCGAACAGCCAAGCCCGTTATTGGGACCGCTGGCCTTGCTCCGTTATTCCTTGTAGTAACCGTCTGCGGACAGAAGAGTGAATGAAGTTAGATACCAATTGGAATCGAGTTATAGCACGAAGGAAAAGAAGAAAGAGATATTTTTTCCTAAAGCCCCATAGCCTCTCGAAGAAAAGTACGAATGTCTCCGCCCTGTTCCGCAAGACTCTACAAGAGTTGTTTGGTACAATGAGATCAATGAACCTAGGCTCTGATACCATCATTGTCACGACCCAACCCGTAGTGAGTGGCACCCACCCAACCCCCGAAAGAGCGAACTAATAGAGTCCCACTCTTGCCTAGACTAACAGCCTAAAGCAAGCAAGCAAAAAGTAAACTAACAAACAATTAAGTCAAAAACTAAACATAATTATTAATCCTGTGGAAAATTCCTCCTAGGAACTGAAATTCATTGTACCAAACATCAATACCAAATCTAGAGTACGAGGATGCAACCCCAAACAAAATAAGAATAGTTTTTAAGTCCGAACAAATGGACTAAAACTCTAATGATAATCCCAAAGTAGCTCGAATTGACAGCTCACCCTTGAAGATCGGAAATGTCGGTGCTAAATCTGAGGTCTCGTCTCAGCCGCTGGAAGATTTCCTGTACTCACCAAAAGAAATACAAGTGCAGTATCAGTACATCACCACTAAGTACTGGTAGGATCATAAGCCAGTATTCAAGAAAATAGTATATAAATAGTACGCAAAATCCAGTAATAAGTATGGCAAACGTGCAACAAGTATCACAGGCATCTCTAGACTACAGGTCTCTACCTAGCTCGTTACCGCATGAATCCATCTCTTACAGTTCTATTCCACCAACAAGAACAACCATAACCACACCTTACCGTCTAGCCCAGACCCACCCTAGAATCCCCTCTAGACAAATACCACGAGAGTGATTACCCGGCCTAAACCAAGACCAATTCAACAACCATACAACAGTTCCCGGCCACTCAAGGACCACTAATCAATAGCACTTTTCAATAACAGCTCAGTCCACTCACGGAACCAATATCAAGTATCACATTCAGTATAACAACCCAGTCCTCTCACAGAACCAATATCAACCAATGCAATACAATAATCAATGAAATAATGCAGGATGCAATAAAGTAAACCCGTACTAGGCGTGGTACCCGTGCCAACCGAATATTATACCCGTACCAGGCATGGTACCCGTGCCAACCTTGTGTTATACCCATATCAGGCGTGGTACCCGAGCCAACCAAAGGTCAACAACAACAGTCAATAGAATGAATGCACACCCCTTGTAAAGCCAACAAGTAAAAACCATTCAAACATAGACTGTAAACCGAACTTAGACATTCCCCACAATTCCTCGAAGAAATGTAATGCACATAATTACTTAGACAACGAGTACAATGAATATACACATTCACCGAAATACGAAAGCCATCACCTACTTCGAATGTTCCAAGCTCTATTCAACCCGAGCTTTCTCGTGTTCCAGATTTCTCTCACGTTCTTGGTCTAAAAATAACACATAATGCATACAATTAACATACAGGCCTGTACATTACCCGGATTATACCAAATCCCCAAACACCAGACCACCCATGATCATCTCACCCTTTTCCCGGGCTTTTCCACCATTAATTCTCCTAGTCTTATCATTTTTTACAGACAAAACAAGAAATTAAATAGTCTATGATCATTTTAATGTACTTAAATCAACACCCAAGAATATACATATTTGGAACCCCCTTCTTCCCCGAATTCCATCATCCCTAGGTCATCCCAAACTTCCCCAATTTCCCTCCTAGCAATTCTACCACATAAGAAACGTAGTACAAAGTGTGGGGAACAAAAACCTTACCTTAGGAATGATTTTTTGCTGGGGAATAAAGAAAATCGCCTGAATTTGACCAGCCCATCTCCCAAAACAAACTTGTGAAATTATGATGTTTTGAGAGCTATTTCTGCATTAAAAACCCATCGGCCCGCTATAGAGGTCCCTGCTCTACTATAGCGGTCCTTCTATAGTTGTCATCTTCCATTATAACGGTCTTAAGTGAGTTGACTGCCCCTTGATCGCCACTGTAACGGTAATTTCTACCGCTATAGTGGTGGCCGCTATCGCTCATGACAACGCTTGTCATGAGTAGAAGGTCCTTAAATTTGCCAGTTTTGGCCATTTCACAACACACTTGGTTCCCCCGACGTCCCAAAATAACCCTTTCACGTCAAACGCGATTCTGGGAGTTCTACTTACCCAAATTCGATTCCGAAAAGTCCCCTGACTCCTTTATGTCTTGGATACGTGGAAAACTAGCTCAATCCAAGACACCGAAACTCATTTTTACCTGGATTTCCCTAGACTCTACCTCGCTCCAAAATGGGCCGAGGCTAGCCTAGCCTAGAATTTCAAACTCCCAAACCCGGAGTTTTCTAACTCTAAAACTTGGCACGATTGGTCTACCCATAACGACGGACCCGGTCATTATACATTGTAAAGAAGACTCAAAGACCTTTAATTTGGTGGATACTAGGCCATCTAACTGTTGATATTCTAGGAGTAATGATCATTTGAAGCTGAACCTAGTTGAGTCTAGCATGAGAACTTAATCGGTTGGGGTGTTGTCAACTTAACTTGATGATAGGAGTTTCTTATGAATATAATTCACATCTAAAACACTCACTACACTAGAGAATTGATCATGATACCTATGAAAAATTATTCGGGTCTTAGCTTAGAATTTTTGGGGTATTACAATATCTCTTCCTCGGAATCATTCGTCCTCGAATAAAGACTACAAAGATGAGATTGGAGGGAAAGGGCTGCAATCCCACCAACTGAGTTCTAAGAGCTGAAGTATTAATATAGTAACTTATTTATGACTGAAACATAAACTAAGATAGATTCATGAGATATGTATGCATATTGAGAGCATAAGAATAATTGATGGGACATGAAACTGAATATCTAACATGGTATCTGGATTAAGAGTAGTGACTTAGTTGAAACTCATAGAGAATGAACGCATTCTTAGAAATCGCAGTTAACTGAAAGAAACATAAAACTAACAGGAGTAACTATACGAGAAAACTATTCTCTCTAAACTAAACATACTGCCATGGACTGAACTGAACATAGGGCCTTCTGACCTTAGGAATGATTACCGATATGTCTGAACTAATCTGATTTTAGGAGTGCAGTATCTTGCAAGCTGAAGCTACTAGATATAAGATATGAGCACCCTGGGCAGGGAGTATGAACAAGACTATTCCCGCCTTAAACAATAAGGTTGATAGCTTTTAAGCTTAGAAACACCTTTTTAACTACACTAACTTCTCTGAATACCACACATACCATTTGACACTAAAATTCTCACCAGTGGATATATAGACACTAAGGTCTGAGTCTAACTACCTGCTTTCACCATGTTCAATCCTATCTCAACTAAGTCGCTTACATCTAGAGTTATCTCCGAAGAATAGTATTCCTTCTTATCATGAAAATCAACTAATCTTGAGCTCTTAATCAATGGGTCACTAGCCGCACAAAACATAGGCCCACATGTATCTCATTATGATATTCAAGCCTATCACTATGATCACCTTATGGTTTTGTAACTCACACTATCCAAGACTTATCCCCTCTTCCCTAGCATATCTAGAAGGTGCAACTTCAAGAACTTTTACAAAGAGACACACCAGAATTCCTCATCTAACTAATACATATAATTGATCCTTACCTTACATATTATCTACACTTCAAACCTAAGGTGGAACCAGTACACCAAAAAGGAATATATACTACTTCCCATCTAAGTTACTACTTAGCTTCCTCCACTAACACCTATAACAACATAAGCCAAAATCACTGAAAGAATTGAGTGGGAGCATGAGCATTACGAATAAAGGAATACTGATCGATCTTGACTTACACTTAGCATGATTTAACCACTCAAGGTGAGGTCTGAGAAGTCAAATGTAAGGGCAAGAGTGTCTCAAGAATTTGGTATGAGCATATACATAAGTTTGTCATGACCCGAGCCTACACCCTGAACGTAAAATGATGCTTAGTGTCACAAGTGATCCTATGATAATCCATGACATGGCATAATACTAAGTATTCTAACTAAATAAGACTAGCGGAAGCTAAACTGATAAAAATATAAGTCTTATAATTTAACTAAGAAACTCTGAAATAATATAAGTCTAAAAGTTAAAACTCAATTTGAAATAAGTTGAATATCTGACTCTATATCTAAAAGCCTCTACTACTGATGAGTTGTTGGAAAAAGTCTTAAGCTAACTCTAAATACTGAAAACTTAGAAGACTGTAAAAATGTCATAAAAGTCCATTTTGGATGATGAGGACTCACCACTAATAACTATTGAAGTGGCACTGAATTGTACTAAGCGCGCTGCTGAAACTGAACATCTGATCCTGATAACATAATATGATATAATGCAAAGAAGTATGCTGTCAGTACTTTGAATTTACTGAGCATGTGAGATATAAAAACTATGAAATAACTAGACATCTGAAAATACTGATAACTTTACTGAAATGCAAACTGGGTGAAAACGCAGAGCTATATTGCAATGACCCAATAAAAATATAAATATGACAAATGTGTAAGATAATATGTCATGCCCTGAGCCTACTCCCTGGACGCGACATGGTCTTAGAGTCACAAATGACCCCAAGCTAACCCATGGCCTGGCATACTGCTGAGATAAAGACTGAAAGTAAATACGAAAGCTAAAATGTGCTGAGCTCTTTTGAAAATATTATAACAAAATGAACTATTATAAACTGATATACAATAGCATTTGAAAACTGATACAACTGAGTGACTGACTATCTGACTATCGATGAAGCCTCTACTAATATTGACTATGGTTAGCTGAGACATGACCCCCAACTATCTTTAATCAATGTACAATAATTGAAATAACCGCTATAATTACTAACTGACTGGAGTTCCCGGAAAATAAGAACTCATTCCTTGCTGGCTGGAAGTTGCGATCTGTCTCACTATGATCCTAGGAGCTAACAGTGAAACCTATATCATAAAATGATGCAACACAAGGAAGGTATGTGGTCAGTACTTTGAATGTACTAAGCATGTGAGATATGCACTTACTGTAAATCATGAGAAGATACATGTATACTGAAAGCATGGATGAAAACTGGACTATGTATAACATCTGAAGTGCATAAGTCAAAGCTGTATAATATAGACTCTTTTACTGAAGAGAATGTAAATAATGTTGCTGGACTATAACTGTGATATTATGAGGTTTAAAGATAAGTAAACATGTTGCTTAGGATTTCATGGACTAAAAGATAGAGTATGTCTGTAAATCATGGACTAGTGCAACTGAGTTGAAACTCATGTTTAAAGTAAAATCCTTAAGGAGTTCCTTCTATTGAACATGTTGAAAATAGTGATATACTGTAGTGAATGTAAGCTGAAAGATATAAGCTGATGCATGACCAAGTATCTAACATGAACTTTAACATGTTGATCTGAACTGAATAACTCAAAGACTGAATACATGGTCAATGCAATACTGAGTCTGACTGTGGGAGCTACTATTAACCGACATAACCCAAGCTGAGATAACTATGGGCCAACCTATAACCCTGGATAGAAGGGTGTTCATACCTTGCCAAGGGTATAAACAAATATGACGTGGATCCACTAACTGATGTCCACAAGGGACAAGAGTGTCAAGCCTAATCTGACAGGTGACCCCTTTAGAATAACGGTGGCACCGTAGTTCTGGGACTCAGGGATTACTACTAAAGGTCTCAGCCTGAACTGGCGGGTGATCCTTCATCCTTTCATTCGCTCGGTGCTAAGTTTACCCCCAACCGAATATAAAGTTAACAATGCAACGATAGTATTGGATAGCTCAAAACACTGATATAATATGAGAATGCAACTATTACTGAGTCTGAGGTATTCTAATCATGTAATTCTGACTGACTGAGTACTTGACTGATAATGCATGAGGATGAGTTATATCATGTGACATATCTAAATGTTATACTAATCATGAAGCTTACTGAGTTTGTAATTATTGATGGCATATCTGTATACCATGCTAATCACAAGCCCTACTAAGTTCATCATCATTGATGGCATATGTTGAAAGTCAATATTTAAAATATATTCTTATAAAACATATTGAAGGTAAATTGAAGCCTGCTAAATTATGCATAGTTCTTTATTACTAAAATAACTGGACTGAAGTAATTGGAAATCATGAATGCTTGTCTGGAAGCCAAACCCATAGTTAAAATCATCATGAGGAAACTTAATCTTGTTTAGACTGAATGTTGACTAGCTGAACTAGATTCTGAAAAGAGCGCTGAATTTGGAGAAGTTTAAAGACAGCCTGTAGATGGAAAACTAGCTAATTTCATTCTTAAATTTGAATGCTAGAAATCTAGGTTAAATTTTGAAGAAAACCAATTCTCATGAAAATACTACCCTTTTAGGCTAGATTTGTGGTTTCTTAAAGTTCTTGTAAAATATCTTGAAAGTCATCGAAAACATGGAGCAAATCTTCTAAAATAGGCTATAATTCATGTAGAAATCATAAGGTTTGAATTCTGTAAAATTTAGCATGATTGGGTAAGAACCCTAGTTTCTAACATCATGAAATTCCAAATAGAAGACTGAGGTTTTGGGCATAAGGGTGAACTAAACCCTTACTGAATACCCACATACCTGGTGGAAGATAATCCCTGAAGAGAAATCTGAAGTTTAAGCTTTGGAGAAGAAGCCCTAGGTCTGAACTTTGGAGAAGAGCGTTTGTTTCTTCTTGAAACTAACTTGAGAGAAAACTGACTTGTTTTGAGGTTCAGACTTAATGAAAATAAACCTAGATCTATTTATAGTCGGAGCTAAAAGAAGAATGAATGGTCTGAAATACCCCTGGAATACAGAATTAAAAACTGCTAAGAAAAACTCATTGCTGGGTTCCACGAGTATGAATCATGACCCGTAGAATGGATCACAGTTCGTGGAAAGGGTTCATGGTTCCTAGGAAAAGTTTATGGTCTCTGGAATGATTTCCACGAGTTTGTTTCATGACCCGTGGAACCTTCTCGTAGTTTTCAGGCCACTTTTAAGCTTCTGGACTATTTCCACGAGTTGGTTTCATGACCCATAGAAATTTCCACGACCCGTGGAACCTTCTCATGGTTTTCAGGTGAAAAAACTGATTTCCATGAGTTGGTTTCACGACCCGTGGAACCTTCTTGTGGTTGCTGTCTGTTATTTTGACAGACAGACACCCTTTAGTAAAACACTGATAACTTTTTACTCCAGACTTGGATTAATGCGCGGTCAATGGAGTTAGAAAGAAAACTCAATGACCTTTAATTTGGTAGATACTAGGCTACCTAATTCTTCATATTCTAGGAGATAGGATCATTTGAAAATCACCCTAGTTTAGTCGTACATGAAAACTTCTTTGGTTGGGGTACTTTCAACTTAACTTACTTATAGGAGTTTCTTATGAATATGATCCACACCCGAAACATTTCCCACACTAGGGAATTGATCATGACACATATGGAAAGTGGTTTAGTCTTAGCTTAAAATTTTTGGGGTGTTACAATATCTCCTCCTTGGGATCATTCATCCTCGAATGAAGACTAATTAAGATGAGTTTGGAGGGAAAGAGCTGTAATCCCTACCAACAGATTACTAGAAACTTATATCTAACTGAGCTGAGTTCTATGGATGTGCAGACATGCTGAAATGCAAGGATAACTGAGGGAACATGGTACTGAGACTGAAATACACCTGAGTAAACTGAGAAGCTGGAGAGGAACTATTACCTCATGCTGAAATCGGGTGTTTCTCGAATAAAGACTGACTAGGCTAAGGTGGCAGGGAAAGAGCTGCAATCCCACCAACTGAGTACTAAAAGCTGGAGTACTGACATGGCAACTGATTTCTGACTGAAATATGAACTGAGATGGGTTCGTGAAATATGTATGTATATTGAGAGCATAGAAACACTTATAGGATATGAAACTGAATGTCCAACTGGATAGCTGGTCTGGATTGAGAGTAGGGACTTAGCTGAAGCCCATAAAGAACAAATGCATTCTTAGAAAATCATGATTTACTGGAAAGAGCATCAAACTGAGAGGAATATCTATACGAGAAAACTATTCTCCTCTAAACTGAACTTACCAGCATGGGCTAAACTGAGCGTAGGGCCTTCTGACCTTAGGAATAATTACTGGCAGGTCTGAACTGGTCTAATATGAGAAGTCTACTATCTTGCTATCTGAAGATGAAATTTTCATCAACGCATAAATGGATTCTAATATATGAGCCTAACTATCTTATTTCAACATGTTCAAGCCTATCTCGACTAAATCTCTTTTATCTAGAGTCATATCCCAAGAATGGTATTCTTTTTTATCACGAAAAATCAACTAACCTTGAGTTCTAGTCAATGGGTTACTAGTCGCACAAAGCAAAGGCCCACATGTATTTCATTATGACATTCAAGCCTATTTCTATGATCATCTTATGGCTTGTCTATAACTGTCACTGTCACTATCTGAGGCTTCTATCCTCTTCTCTAGCATATCTTGAAACTGTAACTGCAAGAACTTCTGTAAAAGGACACCAAAAAGAGGAAAATCTAGTACTTCCCATCTAGGCTACTACTTAGCTTTCCCCACTAACACACTTAGTGTGATCTAGACACTAGAGGTGAGGTCTGAGAAGTCAAGTACAGGGGTCTGAGTCTCACATACTAGACATCTGAAGCATGGTTGAAGTAAGGATTCATAAGAATAAACTACTCGGGAAATCTGGTCTGAGCATATACATGATGTGGCATGATTTCATCAGCCATCAAGGCATATTATGAGGACTGAACTGAGTACATAGAGCTGAGCATACTATGAGACATAAGTTTAAATATTAATCGAGTCTTATGGCATAAATCTAGAATTCATAGAGTCATGGAGTAAGACTGGAATCGCTGCCTAGAGAAATTTTTGTTTGTTCTAGGAGCTTAGTATGGATATGAATCTATAGGGAGCGCATGGACTTATACATGAGTATGACATAAATACGTCTAAGTATAGTGTCATCTTGACTGAAGTGCTAGGAAACCTGCTGGAATAAGAATGGATCGATATCCCATCATAGTCCTTTCTAAAATCCTATACTGGTTGAGTTGTAAGACTCAACTTGGTTCTTCATTCCATCATCTCCCCCTTAGCTTGAAAGTCACCTCTCTAAGTCTACGGATCTCTCTACTGAACTAGGCTATAACCGAAGATGCTAAACCCTTGCTAGGTCTCCTTCGGAGGCATCTCTTAGCTTTCTCTTTACCCTTATGGCTATCACTAGGGGATTCCTACTCTTACTGGTGTGGATAACCACTCCTACTAATATCTAGCAATCTGACCTTTTTCTATTCGTCTACTAACATCACATCTCTAAGTTCACGTCTACCAAAATCAACTGAATTAAACCATGCTAAGGGACTCAACATCGTCTATCTGTGATCTTCTGAACATCATACAACAACAACTACTCTGGGTGCACATCTATCATTCTGATGCTTAAGGCTCTCTTCTTTATCTCATGACTTAGTCACAATTTACCAATTCATCTAAGCGTCACATATACATCTTATAGCTACTATAATTCTAAATCTATACACCTAGTTTTGTGGTCATTCTGTTACCTATGTCCCATAACATCTCAATTCACACTAACTGCTGAGTGACTATACTACCTAAGTGATTATACACTATACCTTTTGGCTAAGGTGCCACTCGTAGTAAGGTTTCTGGAAGAGGGTCTGAGAGCACGTTCTACTATAGACTCAACTGCACGAGTGGAAAAGGATACATACTTTGAATCAGTAGACTTTAACGCACTACTGGGCTCCTCTCAAGCCCTTGTGCAGTCTTTGACTTTTTGATGGCTCTATCTGGGAGCACCTCACTGACAGAAATCTAAACTATACTGTTTCCACTACCTCAAAGATGATGCATGACTAGAGAAATTGGATCGATGCATAAATATGTATAAGTTTCTGAAGGAACAACTTTACTGCACGATCTGGAGTATGAACAAAGAGAAACATTTCCTAAATGCCCGGTAGCCCCTTGAAGAAAAGTATAGACGTATCCATACCATTCTGCAAGACTCTACTAAACACGGCTTCATAGATACCCTAGTACACTTGAACTTTGTGCTCTGATACCAAGTTTGTCATGCCCCGAGCCTACATCCTAGACGCAACATGATGCTAAGAAGCATAAGTGATCCCAAGCTAACCCATGGCCTGGCATACGGGTGAGATAAAGACTGAAAGTAAATATGGAAGCTGAAATGTGCTGAGCTCTTTTGAAAATATTATAACAAAATGAACTAGTATAAACTGATATACAATAGCATTTGAAAACTCATACAACTGAGTGACTAACTATCTGACTGTCTATGAAGCCTCTACTAACATTGACTATGGTTAGCTGGGACATGACCCCCAACTATCTTTAATCAATGTACAATAATTGAAATAACCACTATAATTACTAACTAACTGGAGTTCCAGAAAAAGAAAAACTCGTTCCTTGCTGGCTGGAAGCTGTGATCTGTTTGACTATGATCCTAGGAGCTAACAGTGAAACCTACATCATAAAATAATGTAACACAAGAAAGGTATGCGGTCAGTACTTTGAATGTCTTGAGCATGTGAGATATGCACTCACTGCAAATCATGAGAAGATACATGTATACTGAAAACTGGACTATGTATAATATCTGAAGTGCATAAGTCAAAGTTGTATAATATAGACTCTTTTACTAAAGAGAATGTAAATCATGTTGTTGGACTATAACTGTGAGATTCTGAGGTTTAAATATAAGTAAACATGTTGCTTAGGATTTCATGGACTAAAAGATAGAGTATGTCTGTAAATCATGGACTAGTGCAACTGAGTTGAAACTCATGTTTAAAGTAAAATCCTTAAGGAGTTCCTTCTATTGAACATGTTGAAAATACTGATATACTGTAGTGAATGTAAGCTGAAAGATATAAGCTGATGCATGACCAAGTATCTAACATGAACTTTAACATGTTGATCTGAACTGAATAACTGAAAGACTGAATACATGGTCAATGCAATACTGAGTCTGACTGTGGGAGCTACTATTAACCGACATACCCCAAGCTGAGATAACTATGGGCCAACCTATAACCCTGGATAGAAGGGTGTTCATACCTTGCCAAGGGTATAAACAAATATGATGTGGATCCACTAACTGATGTCCACAAGGGACAAGAGTGTCAAGCCTAATCTGACAAGTGACCCCTTTAGAATAACGGTGGCACCGTAGTTCTGGGACTAAGGGATTATTACTAAAGGTCTCAGCCTGAACTGGCGGGTGATCCTTCATCCTTTCATTCGCTCGGTGCTAAGTTTACCCCCAATCGAATATAAAGTTAACAATGCAACGATAGTATTGGATAGCTCAAAACACTGATATAATATGAGAATGCAACTATTACTGAGTCTGAGGTATTCTAATCATGTAATTTTGACTGACTGAGTACCTGACTGATAATGCATGAGGATGAGTTATATCATGTGACATATCTAAATGTCATACTAATCATGAAGCTTACTGAGTTTGTAATTATTGATGGCATATCTGTACACCATGCTAATCACAAGCCCTACTAAGTTCATCATCATTGATGGCATATGTTGAAAGTCAATATTTAAAATATATTCTTATAAAACATATTGAAGGTAAATTGAAGCCTGCTAAATTATGCATAGTTCTTTATTACTAAAATAACTGGACTGAAGTAATTGGAAATCATGAATGCTTGTCTGGAAGCAAAACCCATAGTTAAAATCATCATGAGGAAACTTAATCTTGTTTAGACTGAATGTTGACTAGCTGAACTAGATTCTGAAAAGAGCGCTGAATTTGGAGAAGTTTAAAGACAGCCTGTAGATGGAAAACTAGCTAATTTCATTCTTAAAATTGAATGCTAGAAATCTAGGTTAAATTTTGAAGAAAACCAATTCTCATGAAAATACTACCCTTTCAGGCTAGATTCTTGGTTTCTTAAAGTTCTTATAAAAGATCTTACAATTCATTGAAAACATGGAGCAAATCTTCTAAAATAGGCTATAATTCATGTAGAAATCATAAGGTTTGAATTCTGTAAAATTTAGCATGATTGGGTAAGAACCCTAGTTTTTAACATCATGAAATTCCAAATATAAGACTGAGGTTTTGGGCATAAGGGTGAACTAAACCCTTACTGAATACCCACATACCTAGTGAAAGATAATCCCTGAAGAGAAATCTGAAGTTCAAGCTTTGGAGAAGAAGCCCTAGGTCTGAACTTTGGAGAAGGGCATTCTTTTCTTCTTGAAACTAACTTGAGAGGAAACTGACTTGTTTTGAGGTTTAGACTTAATGAAAATAAACCTAGATCTATTTATAGTTGGAGCTAAAATAAGAATGAATGGTCTGAAATACCCCTGGAATACTGAATTAAAAACTGCTAAAAAAACTCGACACTGGGTTCCACGAGTATGAATCATGACCCGTAGAATGGATCACGATTCGTGGAAAGGGTTCGTGGTTCCTGGGAAAGGTTTCTGGTCTCTGGAATTATTTTTACGAGTTGGTTTCACGACCCGTGGAAACATCTCGTAGTTTTTAGGCCACTTTTAATTTTCTGGATTGTTTCCACGAGTTGGTTTCATGACCCGTAGAAACTTCCACGACCCGTGGAACCTCCTCATGGTTTTCAGGTGAAAAAACTGTTTTCCACGAGTTGGTTTCACGACCCGTGGAAAGTTCCACGACCCGTGGAACCTTCTCGTGGTTACTGTCTGTTATTTTGACAGACAGACACCCTTTAGTAAAACACTAATAACTTTTTACTCCGGACTTGGATTAATGCGCAGTTAATGGCGTTAGAAAGAAAACTCAAAGACCTTTAATATGGTAGGTACTAGGCCATCTAAATCTTCATATTCTAGGATATAATATCATTTGAAATTGACCCTAGTTTAATCTTACATGAAAACTTCTTTGGTTGGGGTGCTTTCAACTTAACTTACTTATACGAGTTTCTTATGAAATGATCTACACCCAAAACACTTCCCACACTAGGGAATTCATCATGACACATATGGAAAGTGGTTTAGTCTTAGCTTAAAATTTTGGGTTGTTACATAATCTGAAGTAAAAATCATGATAAGAATCAACGAAGGTGAACTAAGAGTCATGTACAATCTACTAAATCTGAATCTGTGGGAGAGCTTATTAACCGATATAAATCATGTGAGCTAAATGTGGAGTGTTATGTATATGTCCCATCGAGAGGACCCAATATACCTTGCCAAGGTATAAATGCATGACTGGCATGATCACTAAATCTTAGCCCAACTGGGTTGCTAAATAGACCTATGGTGGCACGTAGTTCTGGGATTTTGGGTAAAACTGGGACCCTTGTCCAACTCGGTGCTAAGTACTACTCCTAACTAAAATTTCTAATAGCTCATCCAAATTGATGTTTTGAAAATTAGGTCAGAACTTATTCATGTGAACTGATTTATGAAAGACTAGATACTGAAAACTGATCGTATCATGTGACATACCTGGATGTCAAAACTATTCATAAATCAAGTTGACATATCTAGATGTCATACTAATCATAAAAATTACTGAGTTCATAATTATTGATGGCATATCTGGATACCATACTAATCATGAAACCTACTAAGTTCATCATAATTGATGGCATATATGAATGTCAAAAGTATTCATAAATCATATATTGAAAGTCCATATTAAACATATCTTGTAAATCTTACTGAAGGTAGGTCGAAGCCTGCTAAATCATGTATAATTATTTCGTACTAAAATAACTGGATTGAAATGATTGAAAATCATGCATGCTTGTTTGGGAGCAAAAACCATAGTCATAATCATCGTGAGGAAACTTAAACTTGTTTAAACTAATGTTGACAATCTGAGCTAAATTAGGAAGGGGAAAGCAAAATCATGAGAAATTTCTAAAAAGTCAGGCTAAATATGTTTCTCCTAAAATCTTGGAGTGAGAAACTTATTTACTGGAATTTATACAAAAATCATTCTAATGAGTATAATAAACATGTAGCATTATCAAGAAATCAAATTCGTAGGAAATCACTTGTTAGGGGTATGAACCCTAGAATTTATGAACTGTAAGAATTATAATTGAAAGCTAAAACTTGGGACATGAGGGTGAAAGAAAACCCTCATTGAAGTTTCACATACCTGGTTGTAAAGAATCTTAAACTTGCATGAAGGTTGGAAAGCTTTGGAGAAGAAACCCTAGGCTTGAGGTTGAGAGAAGATCGCTTCTTTTTCTTTCTTTATGAAGTTTGGTTGATGGAATGAGGGGACGGTCAATTTAGTTTAATAAAAATCCCTCCAATAGGCATAAAACAACCTAGTATAGGGTTAAAAGAGTGGTACGAGGGTCATGGATGGTGTTTCATGGGTCGTGGAACCAATTCGTGGTTCTCAGAACCTCTTTAAAGGGTGCTGAAGTGAGTTCCACGGATGGTTTTCATGCTCCGTGGATTGATCCATGGGTCATGAAACATCAATCTACGGCTCGTGGAATAAGCTTGTGGTTTCCAACAGTGTTTCACTAAAATATCCATAATGTTTTACTCCAAACTCGGATTAACGCGCGGTTGATGGTGTTGGAAAGAAGACTCAAAGAAATTTAATTTGGTGAGTACTAGACCACCTAAGTATTCATATTATAGGAGTAATGACCACTTGAAGATAATCCTAGGTGAGTCTTATATGAGAACTTAATCGGTTGGGGTGCTTTCAACTTAACTTGATGATAGGAGTTTCTTATGAACATGATTCGCATCCAAAACACTCACCAAACTAGAGAGTTGATCATGATACCTATGATAAATGGTTCGGGTCTTCTCTTAGAATTTTGGGGTGTTACAAAAGTTGAAGAAGCGGCCAACACCAAAATATAAGAGTAAATTCATAAAGAAAGACGTAGGCAAACTGCTCAACATAAGTTTCATTCGAGAAGTAGATTACCCTGAATGGCTAGACAATGTGGTAGTTCTACCAAAAAAGTTAATAAGTTAAGAATATGCATTTCTTTTAAAGATTTAAATAAAGCATACCTTAAAGACTCATTTCCGCTACCACACATAGATCAAATGATCGATTCAATGATAGAATTTTCTCGTTGCATCTCCGAATATAATAAGATAATGACGAATCCAGAGGATCAAGAGAATATATCATTTATCACTAAATATGAGATATATTGTTATAATATTATGCCATGCGGACTAAAAAATATGGAAGCAACTTGCCAATGCTTAGTTAATGGAGTGTTTAAAGAATAAATAGGAAAAATATAAAAGTATCTATCGATGACATGTTGGGAAAGTCGCTAAATTCAGAGGACAATTTGCAGCAAACCCTCAAGATATTGAGGAAATACATTATGAAGCTTAACCCACAAAATGTCCTTTTGGCATTGGATGGGGCAAGTTTCTAGGCTTCCTTGTTTCGAACAGGGGTATTAAAGTCAGCTGGGACAAAATCAAATCCATTGAAAAAGTCCCCAAAGACCTTGAGGACGTAAAAGTCATGTAAGGACTCACTGAGAGATTACCAGCATTAATTCAGTTTATAACTTAGTTGTTTGAAAGAAGTCACAAGTTTTTCTCCTTGCTTAAAAAGAAGAATGATTTTGAATGGACTCCAGAATGATAGAAGGCATTAAAAGACTTGAAAAAGTATTTATCAATTCTTCTGTTGCTTACCAAACCTAGAGAAAGAGAGCCATTGCTTTTGTACTTAGTTTTTTCAAAGGTAGAAATCATCGCCATTCTATTTTGATAAGAAAAAGGTACATAATTTTCAATCTATTATGCAAGTAGAATTTTGGCAAGCTTGGAAACTAGATATCCGCACTTGGAAAAGTTAGCTTTGGCATTAACAATTGCCTTCGGAGAACTCAAGCCATACTTCTAATGTTATCCTATTATTTAATAACCACATAAGCCTTAAGAAGTATAAGGCATAAGCCCAAACTATCAGGTAGGCTAGCCAAATGGACAATAGAAGTTAATGGGTATAACCTAACATACAAAACACGAACTGCTATAAAATCACAGGTCCTAGATGATTTTATACCTAACATTAGCCAAGGAATAGTGCCAAATGTTGAAAAAGAATATTTAAAAACCCCAGGCACTGAGCCCAGAATGTGGACCCTCTGCATGGATGGAGCACCCAATATACATGATTCCGGGTAAGGATTATCTTAAAGACTCCTTTCGGGAAGTCATTAGGTAGGCCATTAAAATTATACATGTGACTAACAATGAGGACGAGTATGAGGCTTTGATTGGAGGTCTAGATTTGGCACAAAATCTGGGAAGAAGAATTCTCAAAGAGAAATATGATTTTCTCCTTATGGTAAACCAAATCAACGGAATCTTCGAGGTCAAAGATGAACGAATAAAAAGTACTTGGATAAGACACGTCACTAAGCTATTTCAAGGAATGGATAGTGATTCATATTTCGTTAGAACAAAATGCGAAAGCAGATGCTTTGGCCAACCTGGAGACTTTGTCTGACACAGGAAAATAACTCCGAAAAGGTAATACAAATGCTCAGCTCAATCCTTGATATTTTCCACGATGAAATAAATTGCATAATTCTAACATTGGACTGTAGGAATAAGTATATTGACAACCTGAAATAAGGTAAGCTACCATAAGACACACAGATATCTCTAGCATTCTTTACAAAAGTTGATCGATATTATTTGGTCGATGGACAGGTGTAACGGAGATCTTCAGTGATCCATTGGCGTAATGCATGGAGCCAATAAGACAAATTATGTTATGAGAAAAGTCCATGTAGGAACTTGTGGTATCCACTCCAAAGCTGAGGTGCTAGTTCAAAAGCTGGTCAAAGCTAACTGGTCCATAATGGAACAAGACGCTAAGTCATTTGTTTAAAAATGTGACAAGTGCCAGATCCATGTATTTATGATCCATCAATAGGTAGAATACTACATTCTATAGTTGCACCATGACCATTCATAAGATGGAAAATAGATATTGTCAGAACACTTCTCGAAGCGGTCAGTCAGGAAAAGCTTGTATTAATTCTAACCGACTGTTTCTCCAAATGGGTGAAAGCAGGTTATTATAAGAAAGAAAGAGAAAAAAAATCATAGACTTCATTTGGGATCATATATATTTATTTTTTGGTGTAAAAAAAACATATCTTATGACAACGACCCTCAATTTATTGAGAAAAAGGTTATTGAGTTACTATAAGGAATGTAGATCAAAAAAGGAACATCCACCGCATACCACCCCAATGCAAATGGTCAGGCAGAGTCAACAAATAGAAAAGTGATACAAAACTTGAAAAAGAGGTCAGAAGCAGCAAAAGAAGATTGGAGAGAAATGTTGCCTAAAGTATTATGGGTGTATTGAACAATAATAAGTCCAGCACCAAAGAAATACCCTTTTTGCTAATTTACTAGGCTGAAGAACTTATATCGATAGAAGCTGGAGAACCTATCCTCCAATTCATATATTCTAGTAAAAAAATAATGAAGAAGCTATGTCCATAAATATGAACTTAGTAGCAAAACGATGAGATTTGTCTTGAGTGTGAATACAACCACAAAAGCAAAGAATGAAAAAGTATTAGAACCTAAGAACCAACCTCCAGTATTTTCTAGAATGAGATTTAGTCCTCCGAAAAGTAACCAGGAGCACTAAAGATAAAAATCTAGAAAACTTATTCTAAATTGAGAAGGTCCTTACCGAATTACTGAAGTAACTAGAAAGGTTCATACAAATTAATGGACCAAAGAGGAACTGAATTGCCAAACAATTGGAACACCAGCCATCTGAAATGCAACTATTGTTGAGTTGTACATGATTCTTTTTCTTACTTTTTATATGTAGTATTAACCTTAAATGCGGGATAAAAAACATGTTATCAAATTCCAAAAGGAGGCTATGCCGATCATGTATGAAAACACGTGTTGCACTCTTTTTCCCTTAGACCAATTTTTCATGACCTGAGTCTATGCCCTAGATGAGACACGATACTTAAAACCACAAGTGATCTCAAGCGAACCCTTGGTACTGGCATAATACTAAAATCATCTAATTCAAACAACTGAGCGGAAGCTTAAGCATAGTAAAATGGGCAAACAGAAAGTAAACTGATTTTTTGAGAAAATACTAATCTGAAAACTCAAAAAGAAACTGAACTGTATGACTATGTCTTGAAGCCTCTACTAACTGATGAGTTACTGGGACAGGACCCCCAACTAACTCTAAACAACTAAAACTGAAATAGAATCTGAAGTAAACTAATCAATTCTAATAACTACAAAAGTCTCCGAATAATGAGGACTCACCAAGCTGACTGTGAATCCTGCAGAGATAACTAGTCACGAACCTCAGAGTGGGCAACTGAATCTACATCATAAAAGGATGTAGCACATGGAAAGTATAGGATCATTAATACTAAATGTACTGAGTATATGACATAATGCACTAATTTTATAATCATAAGAAGTACATGTATTATGAAAATCCTTGCTGAAAACTGAAAGAAATATAATCATTTGAGAATGCGTAAGTCAAAGCTGTAAAACATAAACCCTTTACTTTAATAAGTGTAAGAACATGTCTGAACTATAAAACTGTGAGATCATGATATTTAATATAAGTAAAACTTCTATTTAGGGAGTTTCTCATAACTGACATAATCCATGTGAGCAAATATGGAGTCCAACGTCTAGCCTACGTAAGGGAGGGCTGCTCTATACCTTGCTATCAGTATAGAACCAAACTAGGGAGGATCCACTAAACTGAGCCTCAAAGGGCTAATATAACCTATGTTGGCATGTTCTGGGACTTGGGTTATCTGAAACCCTTGTCCACTTGTTGAAAAGTACTACTCCTAAAACTGTATTACTATTTGCTCATAATTAGATAAAGCCGTCTGTCTAAAAATAAAGCATGAACTAGTTTGAAATTATTGTTTTTACTAAAGTTCTAAGATACTTAAACTAGTCATGAATTTACTGAATTTTGAGATCCTATGATCATAGCTTGCTAAATCATACTGAAAAGGATGAAATAGGTCCAATCATGAAAAGTTCTTCAAGTGGAATATCAACTAAGTTTAAACTATGAGAAATTATGCATAATCATTTTTAACAAGAATCATAATCATAGAATACCATAGGAATACTAAATTTCAAGAACATACATAGTTGGGTATAAACCCTAGATCAAAAGTCATGAAAATTATACTGAGAAATATGAAGTTTTGGTCATAAGGGTGAAAGGAACCCTTACTGAATACCTACATACATGAGAAGGAGAAGAAATCTGGTGGAAGAACTTTGTGAAGTCTTCTTGCTTGAGCTCCTATGCTCTGGCTTACTTGGAACCCTAGGTGTTTGGTGTTTGGAGAGAATTCTCTGAGAAGATCAATGCGATGCTGAATAATAATGCTTATGGAGAATTTAAACGTCATGGGTAGAGGTTCTAGGGCATAAAAAGTCTAAAATACCCCTGAGATGTGTTATTTAAAGTTGTAGGTAAAATGCATCAATGAACCGTCATTTGATCTGTCATTTGGTGATGAACCATCATTTGATCCATCATTCTGGTGACAAACCATCATCTGATCCATCATTTTCTGATAGATTGACACACTCTAATAAAATGTTCATAATTTTTTACTCCATACTTAGATTAATGAAAGATCAATGGAGTTGGAAAGAAGACTCAAAAACCTTTAAACTGGTGAGTCATAGGCCATGTAACTCTTCATATTCTTGGAGCAGAGATCGTTTTAAGTTGACTCTAGTAGAATCTTATACGAGAACTTTATCAGTATGAATGCTCTTAACATAACTTGGTGCTCGAAGTTTCTTATGACCATGATTTGCATCCAAAGCGCTCACCACACTAGGGAATTGATCATGACACTTATGTATAATTAAAAATAATCAGGTTTGGGCCTATATACAGATGAAGAATGGTTCAAATCGTAGTTTAGAATTTTTGAGATGTTACAATATCTCCTCATTGGGATCATTCATCCTTGAATGATGGCTGAACTAGAATCAAGGAATGAATGAGACTTGCCTTACAATCATAAGCTAAGCATAACTGAATTATATCATGACTTAGGGACTCAACTAGAGAGCATATAGATGTGAGCATAAACATGGATCTACATACTGGTCCTAAACAATTTAGCCTGACTAGAAGGAATGCATGGACTGAAATAAGACTGATTTCTATTAACTCTTCTGGAACTCTGTTCACCAACAAAACTTATCTTAAACCATACTAACAATAAGGGTTAGTCAACCAACTTCAAGAAATGACAAAGCATGAATTTGGGATCCTGGGCTAGCGTGGGCATGAAAACTTATATAGGAACATGAGATATATGTCATGAAGCATGAGTACATTGTGCATGGAATAAGAATAGGACTACTATGCCTTAGGCGATATAACAGATAACTTTCAAATTTAGCAACACTTCTCAACTACGCTCCTTCTTCTGAATACTACACTTTATTAGCTGCAACCTATAACTCTCTTAGGCACATATGGATACCAAAGTCTGGGTCTAGCTGCATGATTTTACCATGTTCAAGCCCAATTTAGATGTACTAGGTGCTACACCTAAGGTGTCCATGCTAGTTTCAACTACGGGAATCTGTATTCTCCATCCACTAGGAGCCTCCCAAAATATTACTTACTACCGCCTCAAACAACCAATCTTGAGTTTTATTCAAAGAGTCACCAGCCACCTAATGTCATTATCCACAGGTATATGAACAAACTCACTTAATCCTATCACTTAACTGCCATCAACACCACTATCATAGTATAAGAAAAGTCAGCAAAGGAATAGAACATGAAGATCTAGAATAAGAGGGATGCTGTGAATCATGACTTAAGGATTTTTCATATCTTTGACACTCAATTGGGCCTGAGGAGTAAACTATGGTATGAACAAACTTGTTCAAGAGATCTGGTCTAAGAACATACATGACATAGTGTGATTTCATTATCCATTAAGGCATAACTTAAGGGCTGAGCACATAGAACTATGTATGTTGCGAGACATGAGTTCATATATCTAAAGAGTCTTTTAACATAAAGATGAAATTCATGGAATTGCAGAGTAAGACTGGGATTGTTGTCTGGAGAGTTTGCTTCTCATTCTAGGAATCTAAGTATGGACATGGGTATATATAAAGTACTTAGACCTTAGACATGGTCATGGCATGAATAACTACGACATGAGTAGAGTGTCATCTTTGACTAAAGTACAAGGAATATGTTGAGAAAAGAATGGATCGTTGTCTTAGCATAGTTCTTTTCTGGAACTCATTACTATCCAAATCTCAAGACTTGTCTTAGTTGTTCACCTATCATCTCTCCCTTAGCATAAAAGTCAATGTTCTATGTCCTTGGAACTCTTCCATAAACTGGGCCATAATCAAATAACTCTTGTAGAGTTGGGGTATCACTATACCCTTGAATTCTATCTCTCCGTGAAAGACTATATCTATAGACATAAACCCTTGCTGGTACTCCCTTCTGAGATATTGCTCTCAATAGTCTCTAGCCTCTATAGTAATCCTACTATAACTTAAACTCTTACTGGCGAACATAACCATCCCGAGAGACTTAACATTATCTATCTATAATATCTTCAATCCTTCTTGTATAGACACCATCTAATACAAGCTCAGTCTCCTCCACACTTAGCAATTCAAGAATACTAACTGGGAACTCGCAACACTTACTAACTTAGGATCTTATGAAGTATCACACTACCCTGGGTACACACCTTCCCTTCTAAAATCTAAAACTCTCCCTTTTCATAAGTCTGATCCCCCACAATTCACACTTAGAGTCTAACATTTAACATAGACAGCCACACAACTTCTCATAGAAGATACTGACTTACTACTACTGGATAGAAATCAAGGAACACCTACTCTAGAGCTCTTAGGGATGAGAGAACTTATCTAGACATGAAAAGAATAGGAAAATGGTTAAGGCATCCTTTTATAAACGCCTAAAATAATGGAAGTATGGTCGGATCTACGAACCGTAGACCATGTCTATGGATCGTGGACCACGTCTATGGATTGTTGTCCTAACTGTAGAACTTTCTCTGATATTTCTAGGATTCTGAACTATACTTTTACTTATAGAATTTATGTACCGTAATTAGGGTTAATAGAACGTAGTCTGATTCATAGTTTTTCTCTGAGATTTTGAAGTTTCTAATCTGATTTCCGTAGATGGGATCTATGGACCATACCCTGGGTTTACGAACCGTAAAATGGATCGTAGTTCTGAAATGGGATTTTGTTACTCCTCTAAAACAAATCTATGATTTACATTTACGTACTATAAAAGGGGTTTACAGACCTTAGATGAAACCATCCTATTGCTCTGAGATTCTGCCTTTACTTTGAAAATTTTCCACGGTTTGATCTATTGTCCGTGGTTCAAGACCACGAGTCATAGTTCCTCCTGTAGAAAACTTGGAACTAAGGCCTCTCAGGGTCCCTTCTATGATTCACTCTATGAACCATCAAAGAGAAGTACGATTCATAGAAGCGATCGTAGACCCTTAGATCTGGTCTGTAACATAAAACACTAGTCCATAAAAAAATTCATGACAAAAATAGTCGATATTATTCATACATTCTATCAACTGCAACCTAAAAGCACATTATCCTTTCATAACATCCTCACTACTCCTTACTAATTCATTATACATCCTATACTTAATCTTTTTCTAACACATTGACAAGCCCTCATGAACTTCTACCCTAGTTAAATATGTCCTACGTCATCCTTACCAACAACTCTTCCTCTAAATACTAACATGGGATATACATCCTTACCAACAACTCTTCCTCTAAGTACTACCATGGGATCTACACACAATATATTACTCTTCATTCAACACCAAGGGAATTATCATCCCATTACTTACCTCATAGGTACATGACTATGGATAAATACTTCCCTCTACCACTATCTCCAATTTTTATCTTTGACACTTCTAATTTCATACTTCTAGCTCTAGGGTCATTCTACCATTTATGGCTTATAACATCTCAAATCACACTATCTCTCGAGTGACTATACTACCCAAGCGCTTAGAGAAACATAGTTCTCGGCTAAAGGTGCCATTCGTAGTAAATTTTTTGGAAGAAGGTCTGAGAGAACATTCTATTATAGGCTCAACTGCACAATTGATACTAACAAGGGTACACATTTTTGAATCAGTAGACTTTAATGCACTAGAGGGCTCCTCTCAATCCCTTGTGCAGTCTCTTAACTTTCTAATGACTCTACCTGAGAGAATCTCATTGATAGGAATATGAACTTTACTATTTCCACCACCTCTAAGATGAGGCATGATCAAAGGAATTAGAGCAATGCACGAATCTGCATAACTTTCTTAGGGAACAGCTCTACTGCATGATCTAGAGTATGAAAGAAAGGGAAAACATCTCCTAAATACCTTGTAGCCTCTTGATTATAAATGTGGTGCACAACATACCCATAAGCAAGACTCTACTAGATATGTCTTCACAAACACCCTAGGACACTTGAACTCTAGGCTCTGATACCAAGTTTATCATGACCCGAGTCTACACCCTGGATGAGACACGGTACTTGGAACCACAACTGATTCTAAGCGAACTCTTGGTGCTGGCATAATACTAAAATCATCTAATTCAAACAACTAAGCGGAATCTTAATCAGAGTAAAATGGGCTAACTGAAAGTAAACTGATTTTTTGAGAAAACACCAATTTGAAAACTCAAAAAGAAACTGAATTGTTTGACTATGTCTTCAAGTCTCTACTAACTGATGAGTTATTGGGACAGGACCCCTAGCTAACTCTAAACAACTGGAACTGAAATAGTATCTGAAGTAAACTAAAAGATTCTAATAACTACAAAAGTCCCCGAATGATTAGGACTCACCGAGCTGACTGGGAATCCTGCTGAGCTAACTAGCCACGAGCTTGAGAATGGGAAGCTGAATCTACATCATGAAAGTATGCAGCACAGAGAAAGTATGCGATCAGTACTGCTGAATGTACTGAGTATATGAGATAATGCACTAACTTTAAAATCATAAGAAGTACATGTATTATGAAAATCCTGGCTGAAAACTGAAAGAAATATAATCATTTGATAATGCATAAGTCAAAGCTATAAAACATAAACCCTTTACTATAATGAGTGTAAAAATATGTCTGAACTATAAAACTATGAGATCATGATATTTAATATAAGTAAAACTGCTATTTGAGAAGTTTCTCATAACCAACATAAACCATGTGAGCAAACATGGAGTCCAACGTATAGCCCACGTGGGTGAGGGCTACTCTATACCTTGCCATCAATATAGAATCTAACTAGGATGGATCCACTAACTGAGCCTCAAAGGTCTAATATAACGTATGTTGGCACGTAATTCAGGGAGTTGGGTTATCTGGAAACCTTGTCCACTCGGTACTAAGTAATACTCCCAAAACTGTATTATTATTTGCTCATAACTAAATAAAGCTATCCGTCTAAAAATAAAGCATGAACTAGTTTGAAATTATTGTTTTTATTGAAGTTCTAAAATACAAAAACTAGTCATGCTAAATTTACAGAATTCTTATATCCTATGATCATAGCTTGCTAAATCATACAAAAAAGCCCGAAATAGGTCAAATCATGCAAAGTCCTTCAAGTGGAATAACAACTGAGTTTGAACCATGAGAAATCATGCATAATCATTTTTAATAAGAATCGTAATCATAGAATACCATAGGGAAACTAAATTTCAAGAACATACATAGTTGAATATAAACCCTAGATCAAAAGCCATGAAAATTATACTGATAAATCTGAAGTTTTGGGTATAAGGGTGAAAGGAACCATGACTAAATAGCTACATACCTGAGAAAGAGGAGAAATCTGGTGAAAGAACTTTGTAAAGTCTTTTTTCTTGAGCTCCTATGCTCTGGCTTGCTTGGAACCGTAGATGTTTGGTGTTTGGAGAGAATTCTTCGAGATGATCGATGTTATCCTGAATAATAATGCTTATGGAGTATTTAAACATCGTGGGATAGAGGTTCTAGGGCAAGAAAAAGTCTAAAATACCCCTGAGATGCGTATTTAAAGTTGCAGGAAAAATGCATCGATGGACCGTTATCTGATCCGTCATTTGGCGATGAACCGTCATCTGATCCATCATTCTAGTGATGAATCATCATTTGATCCATCGTTCTGGTGACGAATCATCATCTGATCTGTCATTTTCTGGCAGACTGACACTCTTTGGTAAAATACTCATAACTTTTTACTCCATATTCGGTTATCAAATGATCGGTGACGTTGGAAAGAAGACTCAAAAGCTTTTAGTTTGGTAGATCATAGGCCATGTAACTCATCATATTCTAGGAGGAGTGATCATTTGAAGTTGATCCTAGTAGAATCTTATACAAGAACTTAATCGATAGGAATGCTCTCAATTAACTTGGTGCTAGAAGTTTCTTATGGTCATGATTTGCATCCAAAGCATTCACCACACTAGAAAATTGATCATGACACTTTTGTATAATTAAAAATCATCAAGTTTGGGCCTATATTCATACTAGTCTCTCGTCACGTGCGTTGCACGTGTATCCTAATTTATTTAGTAAAAGATTATTAATAGCCACTGTTTTGAGAAAAATTAAAGCATTATGTACGTGTATCATATCGTTTTAAGTTAAAAAATGGAATATCAAAATGATAATTTTTAAACTAAAGTATCAAATAATCTATATATATATATATATATATATATATATATATATATATATATAAAGGAGGGTCATAGAGAAGGTGATGTATATATATATATATATATATATATAAAGGAGGGTCATAGAGAAGGTGATGTGGCACCTCTCTATGGCCTCCATTCATATTTATCTTTTTTCTCCTTTTTTGATCATTTTTCCTTTATTTATTTGTTTACTTTATTCTTAATATCTCAAAAGTCCTCATATTCAATTACTCAACTTTTCACCTCCCATTATAATATATCTTCTTTATTAAATATAATGTGCATTTAGATATTCTTCCACCTCCGACCTTCATAATTCTTTATTTTAATTTTCTAATAAAATAACCCTTTTCCATGTACCATATTAAAAAGTTTAAAAGTCAGCTTTAATTATATTTTACTAATAATTACACCTCCCACCTTTACTCTTCTTTATTCCCCATCTCCAATTCCGTTTCGGAAATCCAAAGGGCTATTTTTATTTCTCGTAATAACTTCACTTAAATGGCTACTCTATATATTTAACCTCAATAGAATAAGGAGTACACATCTTAATTTTTTATCCACACAACCTGACAACCATCTTCATGCATGATAAGGATTCTCGATACCTTTTATTTTCTACTAAATTTTTTTATTTGGTTGTCCTTTAAGTTTGAGTTGATTTTTCTTACCACTTATTAACTTGGTTAATCGTTATCACTATCAAAAATCCTGATTTTGTTTGAATATTATGTTGCCGAGGACTTTTTTTGTTGGTTTTTGAATTACCTTATATTGTCCGTATGCAAAATAGGTTTGGTATGCAAGTGCTTTTTGTTATGCAAACTTTTCATTTAGTTGGATAATTATTTTTGTATTTATTTATTATTACCTTTGATTTTTTCGGAGAAAATATAATGATTTCGATCATTTTGCTTAATAAACTTTTTTAACCCTTTAGTAGCGTTTGTAATCAAAAAAAGCATTTGTCATCGTTTCTGGCATATGAAAGAAGAATGTGATTTTTTCCTTTTAATAAAACTCATGGACCCACAAAAAAGAAGGGGGAGGGGGTGTGAGAACTCAAATTTGAGTGAACTTTTTCCAAATGCATAAAATCGAAGTAGGTAAATTTTGTCTTAATTTTTCATGTTTTCTTTCTTTTCTCCCCTTTCTTCCATTTCCGATGTTATGTAAGAGGGAATTGATGTTGATTATGTAAAAATTAAAGTACCAAAATAGATTTTTTTAAGATGTGACAGTAGCATGTATTTTTTATTTATTAGCTTTCTAAACTTTTTCTTTTTTATTAATTCAATTTATTTAATAAGTTTGTGTTATTTTATGTGGATTATTCAAAAATTATTATTGAGCATAATTCGAAATGTTGATCTTTTCTCTTTAAATAATCTTGAGGGTGTCTTCTCCCTGCATCTTTTTTATCATGAGATTGCAGGATATGAGCTTTCACGATCCTTTAATTTGAAATTTTAGCTTTCTTTAGTGCTACTAATTAGTAGTACTTTTCATAAGATCTTTTTGTGAGAATATCAAAATGATATATATTGGATTAGGATTTATGTTAGTCGGTTAAATCACTGTTAGTGCTTAGTTAGTTAGTTAGAGCACATGGATTACACGTGTCCTTGACAGTTGTAGACTGCTAGAACTTATATAACAATGGCTATATAACCAACTGCCTGATGTACGAATTGATTAACACAATACAAAAATATCTTTCTCTTCTTTTACTCTTCTCCTCTCCTTCATCAATGGAATAGTAGCTAAGACAATCATCTGTGATGATTGTATAGCACAATACATAGAGAAATTAACATGGTATCAGAGCAGTGTTCCTAATCGGAGCTGCGTATTGTTGTTTTTGAAGTTTGCAATCGATCAATTGAAGTTTTTCGAGCTCGGTAACAATGGTGGAAGAGCAAACCTCAGAGATCGATCATCATCATCCGCTGTATTTTCAGGCTTCAGACTCTCCAGGTCTAGTACTGATCCCGATCAAGCTCACAGGACCAGAAAACTATGAACTGTGGAATAGATCGATGAAACTAGCTCTGCAGGAAAGGGAAAGCTAGGATTTATAGACGAAACTTGTGTTAAGAGCAAATACAAAGGAGATCAGGAGGAGTTATGGGAGAAATGCAATGCAATCGTGCTGTCATGGATCGACAGTACAGTTTCTAGTGAGTTTATGCCTAGTATTGTTTATGCATCGAGTACAGCGCAGGTATGGACTGAGTTCAAAGACAGATTTGATAGGTCTAACTTGACGAGAATCTACTATATTTGGACAGAAATTGCGAATTTGAGACAGGGAATAGATACAGTGACTAATTACTACTCGAAAATGAAGGATTTGTGGAATGAGTTGGATGTAATGGTTTCATTACCTTCATGTAGTTGTGTAGAGTTCAATCTCTATGTTGACCACCTAAGATCTCAGTGTCTGGTGCAATTTCTAATAGGATTAAATGAGAGCTGTGGGAATATCAGGAGTAATGTCCTTTCCAAATCTCCAATTATGTCTGTAAATGAAGCATATGCAACCGGATCTCAGGAAGAAAGTCAAAGATGTCTAGGTGTGGTGGATGGACAAAAGGATCCCTTAATGATGCTAGTAGGAAGAACACAAGGTTATAGACTTAAGAAGCCAGGAGGTACATCAGGAGGACCATCAAATGGAATTCCTTGTATACATTGTGGTTATAAGGGACATTTATCAAATGACTGCTATAGAATAGTTGGATATCCATCCAACTTCAAGAGTAGAAAGAAGTCCTCTCAGCTTGCAAATCCTAATGGTTACAAGCCAAATGATAAGCCCTATGCCAATTCCACTACAAGCTCAGGAAGCACGGGAGCAGGGTGCTCACAAACCTCAAGACAAGGCTCAGGATTTTTTCCAACAGAACATCAATATCAGGAGATGCTCAGCAAGGAGGAAGGCAAAGACACAAAAGCCTATATGTCTAATATGACAGGTATAAGCACAGTATTATCCAATATATTTGCATATGAATGGATAGTAGACTCAGGTGCTTCACATCATGTTACACCTTGTAGAGAACTTTTGTTTGATATTAAGAGTTTAGAGGACCAACTTAACAATAAGGTAGAGGTTCCAACTGGAGGCAAAGCATATATCACAGGTGCAGGCAGTGCAAGGATACTCAAGTCATCCAAGATAGACAATGTTCTCCATGTGCCAGACTTCAAATTCAACCTCCTATTAGTGTCAAAAATTACCAAAGAATTATGTTGTGTTGTCCTATTCTTCCCTGATTTTGTGTATTTCAGGGACTCTACAATGACAATGTCTTGGGGATTGGTAGAGAAAAAGAAGGGCTTTATCTTTTGCATGAATCTATTAAACACAAAGTCAATACAACACTTAAAGCAGAAGAAGGAGGATCTCTATGGAACATGAGGCTAGGTCATCCATCATAAGTAGTCATGCAGCATATATCATCTATCAATAAAACAGTCAGCAACAATGTCCAGGACACATGTGAGATATGTCCTCTAGCAAAACATCAAAGATTAAGTTTTCCTAATAGTGATAATAATACATGTGCTTGTTTTGAATTGATTCATGTAGATTTGTGGGGTCCATATAAAAGGCCTACATATGACAAGAAGTACTTCTCTATTACCATTGTTGCTGACTATAACAAATATACTTGGATCTGTTTGTTTAATTCTGAGTGTGAAGTTGCTACTGTATTGCAGAGTTTTCTGTCTTTAGTTAAAACTCAGTTTGGGTATGCATTAAGACCTTAAGGTCTGACAATGGCACAGAGTTTTTTTTAACTCACATTGCAATCAGTTGTTAGCCTCTAATTGTGTGATTCACCAAAGTAGTTGTCCATACACTCTGTTACGTTCGTTTTTGAATAATTCAAAAACTACTTCATAACTTTCGTGGAGGAAAAAATTATTTATTGATTTTATTTTAAAAAAATAGTTTAAAGAGAGAGTCTAAAATAGTCGCCACTTAATTTTAGGAAAATTAAGAAACCATTTAAAAAGGTAAGAAAAAAAACCTTTTATTTGAAAACCAGAGTTCGGGTAAGGGTTCAAGTTAAATTCGAAAGAAGGTGTTAAGAACTTTTGAAAATCCACAAAGTGTAGTTCCCGATAGATTGAAAATATTTGGCTAATTTTAAAAATTCTTTTGAGAAAAAATGTAAAGTTATTTGAAAAAATCTTATTTAAAACGAATAGAATTTATTTGTTACTTAGACATTCATATTTATTCCAAAAGGTGAAATAAATTAAACGTCAAAGTTTCAAAATTATTCTAATTTAACAATTTTATCCGATTTAAGCCATTGAGTTAAAAGTTAACCCAATCTCTTAAACATGGATTACATCTACTTAATATCTATGAAAGAACATTAAAAAGTTCTCAAGTCATTCTTAGTAGCTTAAGTTTGCCTACATAGATGGATTTAATGATAAGCGCATGGACGAATAAATAAATTCATATTTTATAAAATCAAACTTGATAAAATAATTTAAAACCGTCAAGGATTCATCTAAGTTGGGATGAAAAGTTAAGCATATAAACAATCAATGAAGAAACCAGTAATAAGAGAAGTAAAGAAAAAAAAATGATCTTGGGCATCTCGCAAAATCGAGGCTACTGAGGACTCAACCTCAAATCGTCTTTGCTGCTGCTGTTATTATGAGATTTAACTGAACTTTTGATCCCATTTTCTTGCTATATCGCTACTGGATTTTCAGGCCATTGGCCTTATGTTCGCTTCCCTTTCAATGGCTTGACGAAGGTTGACTCAGAGAGGATATGAATGCAAGGTAACGGGAGTCCAAAATGGACTCGCTCGAGGTAGTTTTCATGCAAAGGGAAGGAAAGAAAACGATTAGGAGACAGATGACGTATTTTTGCATAATAAAATGTTTGAAGATCAACAACTATAAACTCAAAACAAGGTTAATCTTCTCAATGACTCAAATTTCATCCCAAATATAGAAAAGTTATCAGATAGTTAGCAACTTGATGCAAAGAACTAGACTTCAAGAAATCATTTAAGGGAAAATATGGACACTTAGGTAAGGTGACAAACTAGAAACATGCTCATCTATTGCTAAAAGAAACGTGCTTTGAAATCAAGGGAGAATGGGATCGGTTAACAAGAAGATAGTGATGACTTGATGAACGTAAAACCAACAAAATTCACATACAACCATTACTCTCTAGTTAGCATTAATTAAATACACACAAAAATGGAGGAATTGAGTATTTAACCATTCAAGTCTATCTGGACAATCAATCTTTAGTAAACAGAGAACTTTCTTAAGTTTTGAGTAAAAGATAAACACCTAAGGGTGCCAAACATGAGGTTATTTTGAGAAGGATCAAATAGCAGATATATATTAGTGCTTTTCTATAATACCTAAGGAAATAGATCTATTTTAGCTCAAAACACCATTTAGAAAAAATAAAACAAAGTACTTGTTTAAGAACAAATAATTCTGGACAGTTTCCTTAGAGAAATAGAACCAATTCATGTAACTAATAATTAGGAAAGTTAAGCAAGAGTAGAACCAAATACATTCATGATTAAAGGGGAAAAACTCATAACTAACTCATCTAGACAGACCAACAGATGCAGTGTTATAAGGTTTAAGCAAAACAATGTCAGGGGGAAAGAGATTTGTGGTTAAAATGAGATGAACACACACACATTATTTAGAGGTAAACATAAATTGGAAGAAGCTTTGTGACCCATTCTTGTCTACCAACACAACAAGAACTTATCTTTTTCACCAACACGACACGAACTCAAACTTTACTTAGTAAGGAAGCAGTTTAAACAAGGAATGGTCATCACTTCAAACGACTAAAGCAAAACAGTGTGCTAAGGCCTTGAAGACTCTCGAAATTTCATAAACACTAAGATCGGGACCATAAAGAAAAGCAATATTACCAAGATTTCCAAATAGGTAGAAGCTTCACATACAATCCATGAACGGTTCTTTCGAGCAATTGGAAAAAAACCAAAACTTGTAGAGTTTTCACTTTATTCTAACATTTAGTTCTTTGGGGAGGGGGGGGGGGGGTAAAGAGCAATCCCAAAGATGTCGTCCACATTGTGCTGTGTTCGCTGCTAAGAAAAGGTTCCACGTTGTGTTGTGTCCATTTTGATGTCGTCCACATTCATGATCCACAAAATTTGTGGTAATTTTGTCAATAGCAAATGTAACATATACGCAAATATAATTTGTGCAAACCTGATTCAACATGTCACACTGAAGGAGGTGACGATCCCATTTGCCTTTTAGGTGGACGAATCAATCTTGACTGTAACATGCCATTTGAATGGTGTGGCTGCTCAACGTGTCTCATTGAAAGGCGGATGACCTATTTTGAATGTAATATGCCACTTTGAACAGGGTGACTGCCCAACGTATCCCATTAAAAGATGGATGATCTATTTTGAATATAACATGCCACTTTGAACGGGGTGACTGCCCAATGTGTCTCATTGAAAGGCGGACGACCTATATAATATGCCAACTTGAAGGAATTGATGATCCAAAATAATATGTCACGTTGAAGGAAGTGACACTCCAATATAATATAATGTGTCACATTAGAGGGAGTGACGATCCAATATAATGTGTCACATTGAAGGAAGTGACGATCCAATATAATATGTCACGTTGAAGGAAGTGACACTCCAATATAATATGATATGTGTTGAAGGAGGTGACGCTCCAACATAATATAATATGTCACGTTGAAGGATGTGACTCTCCAATATAATATAATATATCATGTTGAAGGAGGTGACGGTCCAATATAATAAAATATGTCACGTTGAAGAAGGTGACGGTCCAACATAATATAATATGTCACGTTGAAGGAGGTGATGGTCCAACATAATAAAATATGTCACGTTGAAGGAGGTGACAGTTCAACATAATAAAATATGTCTCGTTGAAGGAGGTGACGGTCCAACATAATAAAATATGTCACATTGAAGGAGGTGGCAGTTCAACATAATAAAATATGTCACGTTGAAGGAGGTGACGGTCCAACATAATAAAATATATCACGTTGAACGAGGTGATGGTCCAATATGTCACATTGAAGGAGGTGACGGTCCAACATAATATAATATCCCTGCCAGAATGAGCATAAAGAACAAAACAGTGGTTAATGGGGTAAACACCAAAGATAGAGAGAAAGGATATAGCCATTCGGCTTGTGCCAATGAATAAGCTTGGTGTTTAACATCTCCAATTGTTCTTGAAGACTTTATCGTTCCGGCGTTCACAGAAAATTTCTTAGTTTAAAATATAAAGAGATTAACATATGCCAAACCATCTAAATGTGCCATAACAGTTCGATAACTAAAAAAACATACGATTCCAGATAAATGTGTTGAGAGATATTCTGACGTTGATTGAAGGATCTAATGGCCGATTAGGGATACAATGTAAGGTACGCCCCTATTTCAAATGAAATTTCTTATAAAGAGAGAATTTGTTGATAAAGAAAGTATTTGAAGCTTGAAATTGCACGAAGATTCTTGGAATTATTTAACAGTTTCAAAAAAGCTACCCTTGTTTCCAGTCGAAGGGTACTTAATTGAAATAGTTTGAAATAAATAAAGAATTAAGTGATTCAAAACATGCCTGTAGTTTGAAACAGTGGGAAGACCGAATTCTTATGTAGAATTGCCTACGTATCTTGTTGGAACAAGAATCAGGTCAGACATAGTTCGAACCTAAAACTGATAGAATTTGCAAAGATCATAAAATTTGATTAGAAGGACGAATGATTAGATTCGCCAAGATATGAATAAATCTGTTGAACTGGATTCTTTGCATCGAGAACTCTTAAAAAGACTTGTGTATGTCTTGTGATCGGTAATCCTCTTGCGTGATTCTTTAAGCTTTGAGAGAATCCATTACCACTTGCCCCGGGATCTTGTCATGAAAAGCAAGATTTGAAAAACGTCACCTGTGTAACTCAAAAGTACAATCATCAATAACACAATAAAGTGATTGTAACAAATCAAAGGATATAACAGAATATAAGTTTGGAGATAAAGTCATTTGGCTTATGATAATTTGAACATAGTGATCCGAATGATAGCTCCAAATTTGAGTCATTGTGCCCGACCATTTTTCCTACAAAGTTTAGAGAAAGTGTTAAAATTATAATAAAGCGACAGGAATAAATTAGGAGATAAAGTGAGAAGAGAAGTTGTCTGGATATTTATGCCAAGGTCGTGGCGAATCCAGCAATGTTCTTTATCATGCTTGGTGATCTTGGTATTGTCAATTTTGTGACTTTTTTTTCCTGCAACCAAAGAAAAATTCTTAGTTTTGAGAGACTGATTCGTGTTGGCTGGTGCTCCTTCTTGTACTTGATTTGCACACTTGTCTGGTCTCAAAATGCAGTTTTGATAGAATTTTTTAGGACCTTCCTCAAAAATTCTACCCCAGTCTAAGACACAGAAAACTCTTGAATATCTTTGTAGATTTTGTTGTCTCTTATTATGGAATTTTTGAGATCTGTCTCAAAAATTCTGCCCCAGTTGCAGCTTCAACAAACTTTAGTGTTCAAGTGTCAAATTTCGTAGAATTTTTGAGATCTTCTCAAAAATTCTGCCCCAGTTGCATGCTTCAATGTGATCTCTAATTCTGACTTGTTGGAGAAGATCTTCTAACGAATTTTTGAGATTCTCTCAAAAATTCAGTTTCCGCTATTGAGAGAAATGAAAATCTTATGGGGGTATGACCGAGCCGATGTGGCACCTACGTATTCCACTAGGGAAATCAGGTCAAACGTAGTTCTAACATAAAACAAAGGGAAATTGAAAATTTTCTGATAACGTGACCGAAGCCAAATAGGCTGTCTACGTATTTCACTAGGAAAATCAGGTCGAACGTCGTTCACATTACAAGTGGAAGTGCGATTACAAGGAAATCAAAACATAAGATACGATTACAAGGAAATAAAATGACAAAGTGTGAATACAAGAAAAGAAAATAATAACTTAAAATTCGAAGGACGCCAAAAGTGCGACTTCGAGAAAACTCCATTCTTCTTCACAACTGATCATGCAAAGAGTTACTTCTTGTTATTTTGGCAATGGATTGTTGTTCACATTTGCTGGAGCTTCTGCAAGTGTTATCACCTTGTCATTAATTAAGTATTGGATTTTATGTTTTAGGGTGATACACTTCTCAGTATCATGCCCAACAACTCCATAATGGTAAGCACGTTGTTTACTCGGATCATACCAATTGGCTGAAGTATTCACCCGCTTTGCTTCTACTGGGTGAAGCATCCCAGCTGCTTTCAACCTTTCATAAAGTTGAGTCAGTGATTCTGCCAATGGCGTGAAGACCCTTGGAGGCTTCCTTTCATAGTTGGTACGAGGTGCATTGTTATAGACATTTTTTGGAGAGCGTTGAGCATGATATGTCGCATGTGCATTGTAGACCTGATATGGTGAACGTGAAGGTTGTTGATGATGTGAGGTACCTCCTCGAGTCATAACTCCCATAACCTCTTTGTCTTTTTTCTTTCCGTTTCCAAAAGAGCCAGTTTGGAAGGCCTTGTTAGCGGACTGCAATGCTGTGAAATTTGTTATCTTTCCAGTATTAAGTCCATCTTCAATCATTTCTCCGGTTTTGATAATTTCAGCAAAAGATTTTCCACTCATAGTTATCATCCATTCATAAAATTCTGGGTCTACAGCCTGAATAAAATAATTGATCATTTCTGCTTCCTCCATAGGGGGTATATCCTGGATGCTTCTTCCCTCCAACGTATGGCATAATTGAGGAAGCCTTCAGTAGATTTCTGCCTTAGCTTTGTAATAGAGATTCTGTCAGGAGAGATCTCAACATGAAACTTGTAGTGATCCACAAAAGCGTTTGCCAAATTATTCCATGAATTCCATTTAGTTACATCCTGCTTAGAGTACCACTCTAAAGCCTTTCCACTCAAACTTTGATTAAATAGTTTGATTCTTATGCCTTCATTCCTTCCCACACCGATCAACTTTTCACAATAGACCTTCAAGTGGAAGAAAGGATTTCCATAACCATCAAACTTTTTAAATTCTGGAATCTTGTAACCTGGTGGAAACTCAATCTCAGGAAATGCACATAACTCCTCATATCTCAGTCTTTGGTTATTACCAAGCCCACGAAGACTTCTCATAGCATATTTCAAACTTTTGAACTTCCTGTTCATCATTTCATCATTGACCGCTTTTGTCTCATTTTCAGTTTCAACATAGTGATCAGCATCTATGCGACATAGACCTTGAGTTCGCGTCATAGGTGGAGCGGTGGTATAAATGTACTCTGGCGGAGCATAGTGTGTCATCGATACATTCTAAACTTTTGGAGGAGCAAATGTGTACAAAAGGGGAACATTGTGAGAAGCGTGAGCGTTTTGAACTTTTTGAGAAGTAGTGAAATGATCCCCATGATCAAACTCCTCTAAGGTTGGAAACATAGGTCCCTTTTGACGAACATTAGGGGTTAGGGTCACGCTTGGTGCATTTTGAGAAGCAATTCTGTTTTGCATCACCATGAGCCTTAGTTCAGTGATTTGTTGCTCTAGACTAGCAACGACCTCTGGGGTTATTTTTGATCTTGATGATGCGCCAGAGTCTGTTGCGACAGTCAAAGGAGAAATTGTCTTAGATGAAGTGGTTGTGTTGATCAAACTGGGGTCCATGGTTGAACGAGTCTTTTTGGTAGACCAAATAAGAAATGGTGAGTCTGTAGTAGCTTTCTTGACCTTAGATCGAGTGAAATACGGATGTTCTGCCAGTGAGTAATTAAAACTGCTTATTGTGGTGAAGTGAGCAAGTTTGATTACCAACACAAATCAGCCTCTCTAAAGAAAGAAAAAACACTCAAAAGGTAAAAGTGTTAGTCTATTCATCGTAATAATTAATCAAAATACATAGAACAAATAACATCTATTTCGCTCAAAACAAGACTAGTCCAAAATTTTGAGAAACGAGACTTTTGAGAGATGATTGAATGGACAAAATTTTGATCAAAAAGGAGAGGATTTTAATCAAAGTGAGCTATTTGAAGAAAGGTATAAACGCTTATGCTCAATTTCGGTAACACGAGTTGAATTTCTACGAGAAAATATAAAGTTTTGAAAAATTCTATAGAAATAACGACGCACTAGAATTTTGATGAAATATTTAATCTATTTTGTATGATAAAGTTATTTGTAAGAGTGATGGGGTCAACGTGAATTTTAACGGTGACCTAATAACGTTTCTGGAAAATTTGAAATGTAGAACTTGAGGATTTTAAGCAAAATTAACGATGAACCTTTTTTAAAAAATTTTTTTTTTAGGAAGACTCAAATTTTGAATTTATATGCCTAATGACGCTCTAAGATATTGGAATGTAATAATGTACTAGTCATGTTTAAAGCAAAACACATGTATTTTAAACACACAAATAAGCACGGACGAAGCAAATTGTTAAGCATTTAGCACATAGACAATATATAGCGCGTCCTAACATATATGTGACCTTTTAAGCCAAAGGTAAGCCTAACGTTTGAAGGATGTATATGCCGTTTGTAAGACGTCCCATTGCCCCAAAAAAACATATTATACAAATTTTATGAATAAACTAAATGAGGATACACAATAAGGGAAAGGAAAAATAAATAATATCAGTCTCACGCAGGGGAACAATCCTAAACTAAACTGCCTTGGAGGTCCTCCATTCTTGAACTTGTTGATATTTTTGAACGTCTTTCGGATAAAGATCTTCCTTTGATTTATAATAAAAGAAACTATTTATAAACTAATAAATTCCCAACCCCGAGGAACAATGGTTCGTACAATTTGGCATATATATCCTTCAAATTTATCACATAGTTGGATGATTGTCTTTTATTAGCCGTGGGCCAATTAGACGCAAGGTGGTCTTCTTACGAACTTAATATCCCTTGGATATTAAGACATCTAGGTCAATGCCTATTCACGGGATTTGGTTTCTCTCTATCCTAGTTTACTAAAATTGGTTTATTTGAAAAGGACCGGGAATCCGGGCGGACAACCGTGAGCTAAAACAACAAGTGATCGTTAACCGACCGCGGGTCGACTACTCCACTCGTCTGTTTTGAGAAAGTGTGTTTTTAGTGAAGAACGACTGCAAATACTTGCATAATCGCTCTTTTTCCTAATGCAAACTAATGTTTTGCCAGGGAGGCGGAAGATGCCATGAAAATGCAACAATAATAATAATTAAGTAAACAAATAATTGCGAAAAGTAACAATTTTGCAATTATTACAAATAAAGAACAACCAAACAAATAAATCCTTTTGGTTAGAACCTAGATGAATCCCCAGAAGAGTCGTCATTCTGTTACGTTCGTTTTCAAAAAATTCCTTCGTGGCAGAAAAAATCATTTATTGATTTTATTTTGTAAAAATAGTTTAAAGAGTCTAAAAGAGTCGCCACTTAATTTTAGGAAAATTAAGAAACCATTTAAAAAGGTAAGAAAAAAAACCTTTTAGTTAAAACCAGAGTTCGGGTAAGGGTTCAAGTTAAATTCGAAAGAAGGTGTTAGGCACTTTCGAAAATCCACAAATTGTAGTTCTCGACGGATTTAAAATATTTGGCTAATTTTGAAAATTCTTTTGAGAAAAAATGTAAATTTATTTGAAAAAATCTTATTTAAAATAAATAGATTTTATTTGTTACTTAGACATTCATATTTATTCCAAAAGGTGAAATAAATTAAACGTCAAAGTTTCAAAATTATTCTAATTTAATAATTTTATCCGATTTAAGCCATTGAGTTAAAAGATTAACCCAATCTCTTAAACATGGATTACATCTACTTAATAACTATGAAAGAACATTAAAAAGTTCTCAAGTCATTCTTATTAGCTTAAGTTTGCCTACATAGATGGATTTAATGATAAACGCATGGACGAATAAATAAATTCATATTTTATAAAATCAAACTTGATAAAATAATTTAAAACCGCCAAGGATTCATCTAAGTTGGGATGAAAAGTTAAGCATATAAACAATCAATGAAGAAACCAGTAATAAGAGAAGTAAAGAAAAAAAATGATCTTGGGCATCTCGCAAAATCGAGGCTACTGAGGACTCAGCCTCAAATCGTCTTTGCTGCTGCTGTTATTATGAGATTTAACTGAACTTTTGATCCCATTTTCTTGCTATATCGCTACTGGATTTTCAGGCCATTGGCCTTATGTTCGCTTCCCTTTCAATGGCTTGACGAAGGTTGACTCAGAGAGGATATGAATGCAAGGTAACGGGAGTCCAAAATGGACTCGTCTCGAGGTAGTTTTCATGCAAAGGGAAGGAAAGAAAACGATTAGGAGACTGATGACGTATTTTTGCATAATAAAATGTTTGAAGATCAACAACTATAAACTCAAAACAAGGTTAATCTTCTCAATGACTCAAATTTCATCCCAAATATAGAAAAGTTATCAGATAGTTAGCAACTTGATGCAAAGAACTAGACTTCAAGAAATCATTTAAGGGAAAATATGGACACTTAGGTAAGGTGACAAACTAGAAACATGCTCATCTATTGCTAAAAGAAACGTGCTTTGAAATCAAGGGAGAATGGGATCGGTTAACAAGAAGATAGTGATGACTTGATGAACGTAAAACCAACAAAATTCACATACAACCATTACTCTCTAGTTAGCATTAATTAAATACACACAAAAATGGAGGAATTGAGTATTTAACCATTCAAGTCTATCTGGACAATCAATCTTTAGTAAACAGAGAACTTTCTTAAGTTTTGAGTAAAAGATAAACACCTAAGGGTGCCAAACATGAGGTTATTTTGAGAAGGATCAAATAGCAGATATATATTAGTGCTTTTCTATAATACCTAAGGAAATAGATCTATTTTAGCTCAAAACACCATTTAGAAAAAATAAAACAAAGTACTTGTTTAAGAACAAATAATTCTGGACAGTTTCCTTAGAGAAATAGAACCAATTCATGTAACTAATAATTAGGAAAGTTAAGCAAGAGTAGAACCAAATACATTCATGATTAAAGGGGAAAAACTCATAACTAACTCATCTAGACAGACCAACAGATGCAGTGTTATAAGGTTTAAGCAAAACAATGTCAGGGGGAAAGAGATTTGTGGTTAAAATGAGATGAACACACACACATTATTTAGAGGTAAACATAAATTGGAAGAAGCTTTGTGACCCATTCTTGTCTACCAACACAACAAGAACTTATCTTTTTCACCAACACGACACGAACTCAAACTTTACTTAGTAAGGAAGCAGTTTAAACAAGGAATGGTCATCACTTCAAACGACTAAAGCAAAACAGTGTGCTAAGGCCTTGAAGACTCTCGAAATTTCATAAACACTAAGATCGGGACCATAATGAAAAGCAATATTACCAAGATTTCCAAATAGGTAGAAGCTTCACATACAATCCATGAACGGTTCTTTCGAGCAATTGGAAAAAAACCAAAACTTGTAGAGTTTTCACTTTATTCTAACATTTAGTTCTTTGGGGACCAAAGATGTCGTCCACATTGTGCTGTGTTTGCTGCTAAGAAAAGGTTCCACGTTGTGCTGTGTCCATTTTGATGTCGTCCACATTCATGATCCACAAAATTTGTGGTAATTTTGTCAATAGCAAATGTAACATATACGCAAATATAATTTGTGCAAACCTGATTCAACATGTCACACTGAAGGAGGTGACGATCCCATTTGCCTTTTAGGTGGACGAATCAATCTTGAATGTAACATGCCATTTGAATGGTGTGGCTGCTCAACGTGTCTCATTGAAAGGCGGATGACCTATTTTGAATGTAATATGCCACTTTGAACAGGGTGACTGCCCAACGTATCCCATTAAAAGATGGATGATCTATTTTGAATATAACATGCCACTTTGAACGGGGTGACTGCCCAATGTGTCTCATTGAAAGGCGGACGACCTATATAATATGCCAACTTGAAGGAATTGATGATCCAAAATAATATGTCACGTTGAAGGAAGTGACACTCCAATATAATATAATGTGTCACATTAGAGGGAGTGACGATCCAATATAATGTGTCACATTGAAGGAAGTGACGATCCAATATAATATGTCACGTTGAAGGAAGTGACACTCCAATATAATATGATATGTGTTGAAGGAGGTGACGCTCCAACATAATATAATATGTCACGTTGAAGGATGTGACTCTCCAATATAATATAATATATCATGTTGAAGGAGGTGACGGTCCAATATAATAAAATATGTCACGTTGAAGAAGGTGACGGTCCAACATAATATAATATGTCACGTTGAAGGAGGTGATGGTCCAACATAATAAAATATGTCACGTTGAAGGAGGTGACAGTTCAACATAATAAAATATGTCTCGTTGAAGGAGGTGACGGTCCAACATAATAAAATATGTCACATTGAAGGAGGTGGCAGTTCAACATAATAAAATATGTCACGTTGAAGGAGGTGACGGTCCAACATAATAAAATATATCACGTTGAACGAGGTGATGGTCCAATATGTCACATTGAAGGAGGTGACGGTCCAACATAATATAATATCCCTGCCAGAATGAGCATAAAGAACAAAACAGTGGTTAATGGGGTAAACACCAAAGATAGAGAGAAAGGATATAGCCATTCGGCTTGTGCCAATGAATAAGCTTGGTGTTTAACATCTCCAATTGTTCTTGAAGACTTTATCGTTCCGGCGTTCACAGAAAATTTCTTAGTTTAAAATATAAAGAGATTAACATATGCCAAACCATCTAAATGTGCCATAACAGTTCGATAACTAAAAAAACATACGATTCCAGATAAATGTGTTGAGAGATATTCTGACGTTGATTGAAGGATCTAATGGCCGATTAGGGATACAATGTAAGGTACGCCCCTATTTCAAATGAAATTTCTTATAAAGAGAGAATTTGTTGATAAAGAAAGTATTTGAAGCTTGAAATTGCACGAAGATTCTTGGAATTATTTAACAGTTTCAAAAAAGCTACCCTTGTTTCCAGTCGAAGGGTACTTAATTGAAATAGTTTGAAATAAATAAAGAATTAAGTGATTCAAAACATGCCTGTAGTTTGAAACAGTGGGAAGACCGAATTCTTATGTAGAATTGCCTACGTATCTTGTTGGAACAAGAATCAGGTCAGACATAGTTCGAACCTAAAACTGATAGAATTTGCAAAGATCATAAAATTTGATTAGAAGGACGAATGATTAGATTCGCCAAGATATGAATAAATCTGTTGAACTGGATTCTTTGCATCGAGAACTCTTAAAAAGACTTGTGTATGTCTTGTGATCGGTAATCCTCTTGCGTGATTCTTTAAGCTTTGAGAGAATCCATTACCACTTGCCCCGGGATCTTGTCATGAAAAGCAAGATTTGAAAAACGTCACCTGTGTAACTCAAAAGTACAATCATCAATAACACAATAAAGTGATTGTAACAAATCAAAGGATATAACAGAATATAAGTTTGGAGATAAAGTCATTTGGCTTATGATAATTTGAACATAGTGATCCGAATGATAGCTCCAAATTTGAGTCATTGTGCCCGACCATTTTTCCTACAAAGTTTAGAGAAAGTGTTAAAATTATAATAAAGCGACAGGAATAAATTAGGAGATAAAGTGAGAAGAGAAGTTGTCTGGATATTTATGCCAAGGTCGTGGCGAATCCAGCAATGTTCTTTATCATGCTTGGTGATCTTGGTATTGTCAATTTTGTGACTTTTTTTTCCTGCAACCAAAGAAAAATTCTTAGTTTTGAGAGACTGATTCGTGTTGGCTGGTGCTCCTTCTTGTACTTGATTTGCACACTTGTCTGGTCTCAAAATGCAGTTTTGATAGAATTTTTTAGGACCTTCCTCAAAAATTCTACCCCAGTCTAAGACACAGAAAACTCTTGAATATCTTTGTAGATTTTGTTGTCTCTTATTATGGAATTTTTGAGATCTGTCTCAAAAATTCTGCCCCAGTTGCAGCTTCAACAAACTTTAGTGTTCAAGTGTCAAATTTCGTAGAATTTTTGAGATCTTCTCAAAAATTCTGCCCCAGTTGCATGCTTCAATGTGATCTCTAATTCTGACTTGTTGGAGAAGATCTTCTAACGAATTTTTGAGATTCTCTCAAAAATTCAGTTTCCGCTATTGAGAGAAATGAAAATCTTATGGGGGTATGACCGAGCCGATGTGGCACCTACGTATTCCACTAGGGAAATCAGGTCAAACGTAGTTCTAACATAAAACAAAGGGAAATTGAAAATTTTCTGATAACGTGACCGAAGCCAAATAGGCTGTCTACGTATTTCACTAGGAAAATCAGGTCGAACGTCGTTCACATTACAAGTGGAAGTGCGATTACAAGGAAATCAAAACATAAGATACGATTACAAGGAAATAAAATGACAAAGTGTGAATACAAGAAAAGAAAATAATAACTTAAAATTCGAAGGACGCCAAAAGTGCGACTTCGAGAAAACTCCATTCTTCTTCACAACTGATCATGCAAAGAGTTACTTCTTGTTATTTTGGCAATGGATTGTTGTTCACATTTGCTGGAGCTTCTGCAAGTGTTATCACCTTGTCATTAATTAAGTATTGGATTTTATGTTTTAGGGTGATACACTTCTCAGTATCATGCCCAACAACTCCATAATGGTAAGCACGTTGTTTACTCGGATCATACCAATTGGCTGAAGTATTCACCCGCTTTGCTTCTACTGGGTGAAGCATCCCAGCTGCTTTCAACCTTTCATAAAGTTGAGTCAGTGATTCTGCCAATGGCGTGAAGACCCTTGGAGGCTTCCTTTCATAGTTGGTACGAGGTGCATTGTTATAGACATTTTTTGGAGAGCGTTGAGCATGATATGTCGCATGTGCATTGTAGACCTGATATGGTGAACGTGAAGGTTGTTGATGATGTGAGGTACCTCCTCGAGTCATAACTCCCATAACCTCTTTGTCTTTTTTCTTTCCGTTTCCAAAAGAGCCAGTTTGGAAGGCCTTGTTAGCGGACTGCAATGCTGTGAAATTTGTTATCTTTCCAGTATTAAGTCCATTTTCAATCATTTCTCCGGTTTTGATAATTTCAGCAAAAGATTTTCCACTCATAGTTATCATCCATTCATAAAATTCTGGGTCTACAGCCTGAATAAAATAATTGATCATTTCTGCTTCCTCCATAGGGGGTATACCCTGGATGCTTCTTCCCTCCAACGTATGGCATAATTGAGGAAGCCTTCAGTAGATTTCTGCCTTAGCTTTGTAATAGAGATTCTGTCAGGAGAGATCTCAACATGAAACTTGTAGTGATCCACAAAAGCGTTTGCCAAATTATTCCATGAATTCCATTTAGTTACATCCTGCTTAGAGTACCACTCTAAAGCCTTTCCACTCAAACTTTGATTAAATAGTTTGATTCTTATGCCTTCATTCCTTCCCACACCGATCAACTTTTCACAATAGACCTTCAAGTGGAAGAAAGGATTTCCATAACCATCAAACTTTTTAAATTCTGGAATCTTGTAACCTGGTGGAAACTCAATCTCAGGAAATGCACATAACTCCTCATATCTCAGTCTTTGGTTATTACCAAGCCCACGAAGACTTCTCATAGCATATTTCAAACTTTTGAACTTCCTGTTCATCATTTCATCATTGACCGCTTTTGTCTCATTTTCAGTTTCAACATAGTGATCAGCATCTATGCGACATAGACCTTGAGTTCGCGTCATAGGTGGAGCGGTGGTATAAATGTACTCTGGCGGAGCATAGTGTGTCATCGATACATTCTAAACTTTTGGAGGAGCAAATGTGTACAAAAGGGGAACATTGTGAGAAGCGTGAGCGTTTTGAACTTTTTGAGAAGTAGTGAAATGATCCCCATGATCAAACTCCTCTAAGGTTGGAAACATAGGTCCCTTTTGACGAACATTAGGGGTTAGGGTCACGCTTGGTGCATTTTGAGAAGCAATTCTGTTTTGCATCACCATGAGCCTTAGTTCAGTGATTTGTTGCTCTAGACTAGCAACGACCTCTGGGGTTATTTTTGATCTTGATGATGCGCCAGAGTCTGTTGCGACAGTCAAAGGAGAAATTGTCTTAGATGAAGTGGTTGTGTTGATCAAACTGGGGTCCATGGTTGAACGAGTCTTTTTGGTAGACCAAATAAGAAATGGTGAGTCTGTAGTAGCTTTCTTGACCTTAGATCGAGTGAAATACGGATGTTCTGCCAGTGAGTAATTAAAACTGCTTACTGTGGTGAAGTGAGCAAGTTTGATTACCAACACAAATCAGCCTCTCTAAAGAAAGAAAAAACACTCAAAAGGTAAAAGTGTTAGTCTATTCATCGTAATAATTAATCAAAATACATAGAACAAATAACATCTATTTCGCTCAAAACAAGACTAGTCCAAAATTTTGAGAAACGAGACTTTTGAGAGATGATTGAATGGACAAAATTTTGATCAAAAAGGAGAGGATTTTAATCAAAGTGAGCTATTTGAAGAAAGGTATAAACGCTTATGCTCAATTTCGGTAACACGAGTTGAATTTCTACGAGAAAATATAAAGTTTTGAAAAATTCTATAGAAATAACGACGCACTAGAATTTTGATGAAATATTTAATCTATTTTGTATGATAAAGTTATTTGTAAGAGTGATGGGGTCAACGTGAATTTTAACGGTGACCTAATAACGTTTCTGGAAAATTTGAAATGTAGAACTTGAGGATTTTAAGCAAAATTAACGATGAACCTTTTTTAAAAAATTTTTTTTTTAGGAAGACTCAAATTTTGAATTTATATGCCTAATGACGCTCTAAGATATTGGAATGTAATAATGTACTAGTCATGTTTAAAGCAAAACACATGTATTTTAAACACACAAATAAGCACGGACGAAGCAAATTGTTAAGCATTTAGCACATAGACAATATATAGCGCGTCCTAACATATATGTGACCTTTTAAGCCAAAGGTAAGCCTAACGTTTGAAGGATGTATATGCCGTTTGTAAGACGTCCCATTGCCCCAAAAAAACGTATTATACAAATTTTATGAATAAACTAAATGAGGATACACAATAAGGGAAAGGAAAAATAAATAATATCAGTCTCACGCAGGGGAACAATCCTAAACTAAACTGCCTTGGAGGTCCTCCATTCTTGAACTTGTTGATATTTTTGAACGTCTTTCGGATAAAGATCTTCCTTTGATTTATAATAAAAGAAACTATTTATAAACTAATAAATTCCCAACCCCGAGGAACAATGGTTCGTACAATTTGGCATATATATCCTTCAAATTTATCACATAGTTGGATGATTGTCTTTTATTAGCCGTGGGCCAATTAGACGCAAGTTGGTCTTCTTACGAACTTAATATCCCTTGGATATTAAGACATCTAGGTCAATGCCTATTCACGGGATTTGGTTTCTCTCTATCCTAGTTTACTAAAATTGGTTTATTTGAAAAGGACCGGGAATCCGGGCGGACAACCGTGAGCTAAAACAACAAGTGATCGTTAACCGACCGCGGGTCGACTACTCCACTCGTCTGTTTTGAGAAAGTGTGTTTTTAGTGAAGAACGACTGCAAATACTTGCATAATCGCTCTTTTTCCTAATGCAAACTAATGTTTTGCCAGGGAGGCGGAAGATGCCATGAAAATGCAACAATAATAATAATTAAGTAAACAAATAATTGCGAAAAGTAACAATTTTGCAATTATTACAAATAAAGAACAACCAAACAAATAAATCCTTTTGGTTAGAACCTAGATGAATCCCCAGAAGAGTCGTCATTCTGTTACGTTCGTTTTCAAAAAATTCCTTCGTGGCAGAAAAAATCATTTATTGATTTTATTTTGTAAAAATAGTTTAAAGAGTCTAAAAGAGTCGCCACTTAATTTTAGGAAAATTAAGAAACCATTTAAAAAGGTAAGAAAAAAAACCTTTTAGTTAAAACCAGAGTTCGGGTAAGGGTTCAAGTTAAATTCGAAAGAAGGTGTTAGGCACTTTCGAAAATCCACAAATTGTAGTTCTCGACGGATTTAAAATATTTGGCTAATTTTGAAAATTCTTTTGAGAAAAAATGTAAATTTATTTGAAAAAATCTTATTTAAAATAAATAGATTTTATTTGTTACTTAGACATTCATATTTATTCCAAAAGGTGAAATAAATTAAACGTCAAAGTTTCAAAATTATTCTAATTTAATAATTTTATCCAATTTAAGTCATTGAGTTAAAAGATTAACCCAATCTCTTAAACATGGATTACATCTACTTAATAACTATGAAAGAACATTAAAAAGTTCTCAAGTCATTCTTAGTAGCTTAAGTTTGCCTACATAGATGGATTTAATGATAAACGCATGGACGAATAAATAAATTCATATTTTATAAAACCAAACTTGATAAAACAATTTAAAACCACCAAGGATTCATCTAAGTTAGGATGAAAAGTTAAGCATATAAACAATCAATGAAGAAACCAGTAATAAGAGAAGTAAAGAAAAAAAATGATCTTGGGCATCTCCCAAAATCGAGGCTACTGAGGACTCAGCCTCAAATCGTCTTTGCTGCTGCTGTTATTATGAGATTTAACTGAACTTTTGAGCCCATTTTCTTGCTATATCGCTGCTGGATTTTCAGGCCATTGGCCTTATGTTCGCTTCCCTTTCAGTGGCTTGACGAAGGTTGACTCAGAGAGGATATGAATGCAAGGTAACGGGAGTCCAAAATGGACTCGTCTCGAGGTAGTTTTCATGCAAAGGGAAGGAAAGAAAAGGATTAGGAAACAGATGACGTATTTTTGCATAATAAAATGTTTGAAGATCAACAACTATAAACTCAAAACAAGGTTAATCTTCTCAATGACTCAAATTTCATCCCAAACATAGAAAAGTTATCAGATAGTTAGCAACTTGATGCAAAGAACTAGACTTCAAGAAATCATTTAAGGGAAAATATGGACACTTAGGTAAGGTGACAAACTAGAAACATGCTCATCTATTGCTGAAAGAAACGTGCTTTGAAATCAAGGGAGAATGAGATCGGTTAACGAGAAGATAGTGATGACTTGATGAACGTAAAACCAACAAAATTCACATACAACCATTACTCTCTAGTTAGCATTAATTAAATACACACAAAAATGGAGGAATTGAGTATTTAACCATTCAAGTCTATCTGGACAATCAATCTTTAGTAAACAGAGAACTTTCTTAAGTTTTGAGTAAAAGATAAACACCTAAGGGTGCCAAACATGAGGTTATTTTGAGAAGGATCAAACAGCAGATATATATTGTACTTTTCTATAATACCTAAGGAAATAGATCTATTTTAGCTCAAAACACCATTTAGAAAAAATAAAACAAAGTACTTGTTTAAGAACAAATAATTCTGGACAGTTACCTTAGAGAAATAGAACCAATTCATGTAACTAATAATTAGGAAAGTTAGACAAGAGTAGAACCAAATACATTCATGATTAAAGGGGAAAAACTCATTATTACTGACTCATCTAGACAGACCAACAGATGCAGTGGCATAAGGTTTAAGCAAAACAATGTCAGGGGGAAAGAGATTTGTGGTTAAAATGAGATGAACACACACATTATTTAGAGGTAAACATAAATTGGAAGAAGCTTTGTGATCTTGTCTACCAACACAACAAGAACTTATCTTTTTCATCAACACGACACGAACTCAGACTTTACTTAGTAAGGAAGCAGTTAAAACAAGGAATGGTCATCACTTCAAACGACTAAAGCAAAACAGTGTGCTAAGGACTTGAAGACTCTCGAAATTTCATAAACACGAAGATCGGGACCATAAAGAAAAATAATATTACCAAGATTTCCAAATAGGTAGAGGCTTCACATACAATCTATGAACGGTTCTTTCGAGCAATTGGAACAAAACCAAAACTAGTAGAGTTTTCACTTTATTCTAACATTTGGTTCTTTAGGGGGGGGGGGGGGTGGCTAAAGAGAAATCCCAAAGACCAAACTTTACCCTTTTCTCAATAAATCTTGCGTAGCATTGTAAATCAAGAAGACTCCTTATGAAAAATTTATCTCACACACAGAAAATTTACAACAATGTGCACTTACACAACCATAAATCAGCAAGAAAAACAAGGTAAAACCCTCGAGAGAGCTCTAAACATAATAGCAGCTTCAAACAAACAAATAGACTCTCATTCACAATTCCTCACCGACATTAAACACATGTTCACATACAAGACCAGCCCAAACAATTACTAAATTTGTAACAGTAATAAAATTTCACACCACAACCACCAAACGTGAAAGAAAAGATTGAAAAGAACGAAGCCTTTACCTGTTACTGGGCAGCGAACTTAGGTGACGAGCTTCGATTGAAATTCTCCACCACACCGCCAGAATCCGATTGATTTCAACGAAATCGAAAAGATATTTTAAGTGTGTGTTCGCCTATGCAACTCTTGGTTCTATGAGCCAGAGAATGACTCTCCAAAAGACTCAAGGATATTTTTTTACATTATTGTTATTCCTTTTTTTTTCCCATTAGCAATGTTACTTTTTTCACAAGATTCTTAAATTTTACTTCCTCCTTTGCACTTTATGTGAGATGATTCGTACTACGAGTACCAAATTATCTAATTCTTTTATATGAATTCAAACGTAGAATTTTTAAATTTATTGAAACAAAATATGTACATATTCAAAAATTATATACAAGTACTACAAATTATAATAATTAACAATTCAAAATATTTAGACATAAAAAATAACGATAAAAAGAATGCTCCAAATAATAATTGTGTTACATAAAGTGGGACATAGGAGTACCACTTTTTTATTAGGTCAACTGTACGTGGTCCATTCTAGTATAGCCTAACAAGTGGCATCACATTTTATTTTAGACATTTCAAGTAGACTATGTTCATTTTAAACACCCGTAATAGAATTTAAGTGTGTCATTGACATGGCAAAGTAGTGTGATACACTCGTTAATGGCATGTGAGAGGCTTATTTTAACTCATTTTTATTTTATTTTTCTCTTCTTCTTCCCCATTTTCAGCCACCATTTTTCCCACCTTAAGCTCCTTCAATGGTGAAATACATCTGATGATGTCACGATCGAAGGAGCGGATTTCAGCGGCAAAGATTTTCCCAAGCTTAAGCCCCTTCTTCCTCCTCGATAGTTTGCAAAGATTTTCCCAAGCTTAAGCCCCTTCTTCCTCCTCGATAGTTTGAAGAAAAAAAATTACAAGAATTTGAAGAAAAAAAGTAGCAAAATTTGAAAAGTTGGGAGAAAAATAAGATGTGAAATCTAATTGGTGGGGCAATTTTTTTTGTTTTGAAATTTTTTAGTTACAACAACAAATAAGAAATTAGTTTTGGATCGAAAGAAATTTGAAGAAAGATAGTGATTGCAATCTACCATCTTCAAAAGTATTTTCGACATTATTTTTTCTCGTTAATTTGTTTGTGTGTATAATGATGTGGACAATTAAAATGAGTTGGCACAAATTAACTAGCTGATCAGTCCACATACGTAGGAAACGTTTGATAATCACGCGCCTGAGGTTTTGAAATATTGGTGCGAAAAGTGTCAAAATGACATAGTTGGACTCTCCAACAGGTATTTAAAATGAACAAAACTTACTTGAGGTGTCTAACTGAAAAGTGATGCCAATTATAGGGGATTGTCGATGAATTCCGCCTTACTTCAACAAAAGATCTTGAATATTCCTAACCAGGTGAGATGGAGCCACGTATGTATGAATTCGTACACAAAACGGGTAAAATCGAGGATAATCCGCCGAAAGTTTTCGGGATAGGAGGACACCTGGGACCTTCTAGAAACTTTGAGGTTTTCGGGGATTTGACGGAGTTTGACTGGCGTTAGGGTCATTGAAAGGGATTGAGCATCGTTTGGCGTTGTTGTCATTGTCTGGGTTTGTTGGTAACGAAGAGAGAGGAGATGAAGAAAGCAGAAGGAGCGTTGTGAATTGTACTGTGCGCGTGAGGGGAATTGTATGCGTTCTTTCTAGAAATAACAAGGGGGAGAGTGAGGCGCGTTTGGTTTGTGTTGGGGAAATAAGGGATATATGGGGCATTGGGCCGGGTCAGGCAAGGCAATTGGGCTGGGCGGACTAATTTTGGGCCGATTTTATTTGGCTGATGTTTGTTGGGTTAAAATGATTTAAAAGATGGCCACATTTTGTTGCAAATGTGGCCAAGTTTGATTTAAAAGGTAACCATTTTAGAATGATTGGATGATTTAGGCTAAAATTGGAATAGACGACTTCATTTAAATTAAATATTTGAGCTTCTTTAACTTAAACAAAGTAAAAATAACCATTTTTGTTTAAAGCATAACCACTTTATTTTTTAAGTAAAATCTATATAATTCCATATAATTAAATACAAAAAGTATATATTCTTACCTAAAATGACAAGATTAACATGAAAATTGATTTTGAGGACATTTAGTTTTATATAAAAATAATTATTTCGAAATTGTTTTGAAATTGAAGAAGCTCAAAATTAATTTGAAATATGGAGGGCAAAAATTGGGTGTCAACACACTCCTCAACAAAATGGTACCGTGGAGAGAAAGCATATGCATATCCTGCAGGTTGCCAGAGCACTTAAGTTTCAAAGTGGTGTTCTTATTAGGTTCTGGGGTGATTGTGTCGAGACCTCTGTCTACTTGATCAACAAGTTACCTTCCAAGTATTAGATGGTAAAACCCCTTATGAGTTGCTGCATGGAGAGGAGACCAAGATTGATCATTTGAGAGTGTTTGGGTGTCTATGTTATGCTAGCAAACTTCCTAGAGGTGACAAGTTTGCTGCAAGAGCTAGGAAATCTATTCTAGTTGGTTATTCTGAAACTCAAAAGGGGTACAAGCTATATGATCTGGAGGACAATGTATTCTTTTTTAGTAGAGATGTCAGCTTCAGAGAATCAATATTTCCTTTTAAGCAAAATGAGAGTTCCGATGACCTAGACTTGCTTGCAATTATTCCTATTGACAACCCTGTTGTCAATCCTGATCCCACACCTCTACGCACTGATGTAGATTCTTCAGAAGTTCTTGTTGATGATGTCAATATTCCAGAAACACCTGCATTATCATAGGAGCTGCCTCAATATGTTGGGATGCCTCTTCCTGAAGCAGTAGTTGGTCCTGCTCCAGCTATACCTGAGAATGAGCAAGTCCCTGAGGTTCTAGAACCAATTTTGCCAGCTATTCCTTTGGAGGTAGACAATGTCTCACCAAAACATATCCCACAAGTTGTTTCAGCCCCAACTAGACCTCAAAGGAGTGCTAAGCCACCTATTTGGCTACAAGATTATGTTTTAACTGTGAAGCCCAAAGGAAATTGTGCTTATCCTATTGCTGGCCAGATCTCTTACTCCCATTTATCTACTGCTTATCAAGCTTATTTGCAGTGTTTCTCTACAGTCAAGGAACCTACTTCTTTTCATGAAGCTTCTCAGGATCCACTATGGATTGATGCTATGCAACAAGAGATTAAGGCCTTGGAAGATAATCACACTTGGGAACTAGTGACTTTACCTGCAGGACATCGACCTATTGGTGCTAAATGGGTCTACAAAATCACGTACAAAGCTAATGGTGAGGTTGATAAGTACAAGGCTAGGCTAGTGGCTAAAGGCTACACTCAAAGAGAAGGCCTTGATTTCCATGAGACTTTTTCACCTATGGAAAAAATGGTTACTATAAGGACTGTGATTTGTGTAGCAGCCTCTAAGGATTGGGTGTTGTCCCAAATGGATGTTAGCAATGCTTCCCTCCAAAGAGACTTAGATGAATATGTGTATATGGACCTCCCTTTGGGATTCCATAAACAGGAGGAAACAGCGGTATGTAAGCTATTGAAATTATTGCATGGCCTTAAACAGGCTTCAAGACAATGGAATATCAAGCTTACCAAAGCTCTATTGGATGACAACTACAAGCAAAGCCCTCATGATCATTCTTTGTTTACTAAGAAACAAGAAGCAGATATTGTGATTATTATCATATATATATAGATGATCTTCTCATCACTGGGAGTAGTATAGAGCTTATTGAATCTGCTAAGCAGTTTCTTCATAGCAGGTTCAAGGTTAAGGACTTGAATGAGCTAAAATAATTCCTAGGGATTGAAGTAATGAGGTCTAAACATGGGATATTGCTGAACCAAAGGAAATACTCCTTGGAATTGATTTCTAAAGTAGGATTGAGTAGCGCTGAGCCTGCCTCTACTCCTTTAGGACCCAATATCAAGTTGACCACTATAGCATATGATGATCATGTAGGAAAGACAGATGACCCTTCACTGGTAGATGTTGGAAGATACCAGAAGCTAATAGGAAAACTAATCTACTTAACCATAACCAGGCCAGACATTTGTTTTGTCATACAACTGCTAAGCCAGTTCATGCAACAACCTAAGAAGTCTCATTGGAATGCTGCTCTCAGGGTAATCAGATACATCAAACACCCCCCAGGCCTTGGAATTTTCATGAAAAGACACACTGATTTTGAGCTAAAGACTTGCTGTGACTCTGATTGGGCAGTCTGTCCCAACACAAGAAGATTAGTCACAGGTTTTGTCATACAACTTGGAGGTTCACTGATATCCTGGAAATCTAAGAAGCAACATACTGTGAGTCGAAGTTCAGCTGAAGCTGAATATAGAAGCATAGCTTCAGTGGTTTCTAAGATAGTTTGGCTAGCAGGACTGCTGAAAGACATTGGTGTATCAGTCCCCACTCTTATAGAGTTGTTTTGTGATAATAAGGCAGCAAATCAGATAGCTGTTAATCCTATATTTCATGAACGTACAAAGCATATTGAGATCGACTGTCATTTCGTAAGGGAAAAGGTCAAGGATGGGTTGATCAAAGCTGCTCATGTCTCTACTTCTCTGCAACTGAAAGATCTGTTGACAAAAGGCCTAGGGGTTGCTCAACATCACTTTCTCTTATCCAAGTTTGGTGTTCTAGATATCTTTCACCCTCCAGCTTGAGAGGGTGTATTGGATTAGGATTTTTATTAGTCGGTTAAATCACTGTTAGTGCATAGTTAATAAGTTAGAGCACATGGATTACACATGTCTTTTACAGCTGTAGACAGCTAGCACTATATAGCAATGGCTATAGAACCAACTGCTTGATGTACGAATTGATTAACACAATACACAAATATCTTTCTCTTCTTGTACTCTTCTCCTCTCCTTCATCAATGGAATAGTAGCTAAGACAATCATCTGTAATGATTGTATAGCACAATACAGAGAGAAATAAACAATAGACAATGTTGATAAAGATGCATGTGACTGAAGTTTATATGACAGAATTCAAAAAATACAAGTTTAATTTGGAGGAGTTGATAAATAATTTCAAAGCCATACTTTCATGGTAAATGAATTAGCTTGAACTAGAGCTCAGATTTTAGTGATATTATCATGAGGGCTACAGATTGACATACATGAAAAGTTGTATAGAAAATTAAAAATAGTCATATCTAATTTCTTTCATCTTCAATGCATCATAATTACCTATTACCCATTCCCTGAATCATAACTTCCATCTCATTTAAACTCATTAAACCTCTTAATTATTAAGAACTCCATTTAACTCATTGTAATCTCTTATGACTCAAATATTCTGACAAAGAATTAATTACAGGCCTATAATCTTTCTTCACCTTTTTTTTTCCTATGTTGTTTGATTAAATTTCAAATAGTAAATGATAAGAAACAATTGTTTTGCTATTTGTTTCTCTCAGTTTTATTAATTTTGATTGAAAATGTTGTGTTTTCTATCTTTGTTTGAGACATTTTATTAGTTTGTAATGTTGTTTTTTACATTTTGTTTGTAATTTTCATATTTTATTGATTTTAGGGCTATTGTTTTTTTGCAGGTTGATTTTCTATTTTTTTACACTATATTTTGAGAGGAGTAACTTTCTTCTTCTTTCTCCTCTATTTTTATTTTGAGATGATAATCTTAATAGCTTCATGAATGATAATGATTTTGATAGCTTCATGAAGGGTGTAGTTAGAGAGCACTGAACATTATCATTCAGAAGATAAATTTTGCCTCTATATTTATTAAATTTATAACATTTTTGGAGAACTTAATGTTTTCTTTATGATCACGTGAAGCGTGGATAAATTCAAAAATCTATAAATAACAATCATCTATAAAGTTGTTGGGTGCTCATTTTTGTCTTTTCATTTTTATTTTTTTTCTTTTATTTTTTTCGTCAATCATGTGTTTAATAATTCAAAGAGAGGACATAAAAAAGGTAATGTAACAATATGGCGGCCCTTTGATGAATATCATAGATATGAATTTCTTCTTATGTCATAATAGTCAAACACAAATTCATCAAGATGAAGAAGAAAGTTTAATGGCGGTCATATAATATTCATCAAAGAGAGATGGTCAAATTATTTTGGTACAAGTTCAACCAAAAAATAAATAAATTAATGATTGTGGAAGATTCATCAAGAGGGATCGTCAAATTAATTTGAAAAAGTAGAAGTTTAAATGATTTACAAATTTATATAAATAGGCTTAGTACTGTTGTTTCTTTAGTATTTTTAATTAATTATTTCTCCAAATATAATTGTGTGTACCCTCCAATAACAAGACTCTATTATAAAGTTTTACACTTTATGTCTTCAACTGATTATGTAATTTATTGCTAACATAAGACATGTTGATATTCAATTATATAATTTTTTACCTTTTAAATATACAATTTACATCTATGTATTATATAATTGTTGTCTATAGCCTGTTGATTGGGCATAGGTTTATAGACAAGAATACCTGTCTTTTAACTTCTTTCTCCTTTTTTTTCTCTTCTTTTCTTCTTCTCATTCAATTCAATCTAATTTCTCCTTTTATATATATATTTTTTCTAATTATTATTTCATATATGTCATTTTAAGATATCAATAAATGTCTAAATAAATTACTCAATTAAAGGGACATTTAAGAAAACCAAAGATGAAGCGACTTTAATTTCTAGAACTTTTCATTTTTTATAACTCTTATCTAAACTTAGAGGAAGAATTTACATCATTATATTTATATTTTTTATTTGTTCATTATTTTTTTATTTTATGTTTTTTCCTTATTCAAGTTCATATGTACTAAGTTAAATTGATTGTTCTTTATTTAACTTGAAATGTTTCTCACATATTCTTTGTCAAAGAATCTCATATATAAGATACTAAAAGAATTATAATTAGGATTGAATCATAAATAAATATCTAATTAATAAATATTGATTTTCTTTAATAAAATATATGAGATTAATATTCAATTATATGTTGATTTCATTTTAATAACTGTGCGAAGCGTGATCAAGTATACTAGTTAAAATATAATCAAATGCTATCAAACCTCAAGGCTCTGAGTATATGTTACTCGAACCAACTATTTTTTTTTTGCGTTGTGGTTATATAGAGGTCACCGCGAAGTTACAACAATAATACATACTATGATATCAAATATATTTTCAGTCCATAAAATATGATATACAAGTACATATTATTGTTAGCATAACATCTTTGTAAGTATTCGACTTTTTTCTTGAGTGTCAAACTTCTCCTCGAGTTCTTAAATACCTTTTTTTTTTTTATGTTTTCATGCACATTTGAATACACAATATTACGTCTTTTCTTTAAATTCCAAATGATATCCTGCAAAAACAATTTGTTGGAAAAGAAAGAAAAGCAAAAAACCAAAAAAAATAAAAAAATGACTACAAAAATGAATAAGTGGAGAAAATAAGTACCTGCCGTCAATTCATCTTTGGGAAATGAAACCATTTTCAACCTCTAAATAGTTCTTTTTTGTGATTTTTGGACTTCCCTTCCATGTATTTGCTGATTATAAATCAGTTTACATTTAATTATTTAATGCTAACTCTTGAAATCGTGCATATTTTTTTTGTATTAAAGAATAAGTTGATTAAATTAGTGGTTATAATAAAGAAATGAATTACAGTTGTATGAAAATGAAATGTGAAAAGCTACACTTTGGAGGCAGATGAACTAATTTCACTACAACTTATCCGCTTTAGTGCATCTGATTTTATCATTTTGTTTATTAATTTAATTATTAATAAAAGTCTTTTTTTAAGTGATGGACTTTAATGCAACTTTTATGTAATTAAAATATTATTATTTAATTAAATTTTTATATAGTGTGGGAATAAAATGGTAATCTAACTTTACATTTTGGAGCTTCACACTTTTAATAATACTAGTTTAGTGTATGTGCGGTTGCACGTGTGCATCATGTCAAGTCGTTAATCAATATAAAATATATAAAAAAATAATAACTATTAAAAATAGCAATTGACTTAATTATCAAATTTAGTTTATTACATGAACAACAGTAAACATTCCACGGCATTACAAGTAAGACAAATATTATTTTAACTAATTAAGTCATGTAATTTATTATTAACATTAGGGAATTATAGAACAATTCAGAAATTACATGGTATGTCAAATTACGTAAAACCTCTTCAATTAATTAAGCAAAATATGTATATAATCATTGACTAAGAAATAGAAGACTGACCTCGGTAAGCATCTGCTTGTAATAAAATAATACGATAATCGAGATATCAGAACAATACGATTAAATCTAACCTTCATAAAAAATTCTCAAAGTCTGACCAAACATTCATCACCACTTGTATTTAGCAAAAAATTAACAGTAGCTAGTAACAAAACAATACGATAATCGAGATATTATAACTATACAATTAAACCTAACATTTACCAAAAATTTCTCAAAGCCCTAACAAACATTTATCTACCACCTGTATTGAGCAAAAAATAAAAATAGCAGATAACATAACAGTAATTATAACAACATAATAGAATAATCGAGATATCAAGACAATACGATTAGAAATCTTCATACGGTTAGAAATCTTGGTTGACTGGGCATGGCAACCATCACAAACTACGTGATTGACTGGGCATGGCAACAATCATAAATCAAAAGTAAGAGTAAAAAGAACTCTTCATACGGTTAGAATTTTTTTCCTTAATTTTTTTAGGGTACGTGACTATTTATAATTTTTTATAAGATAGATATATGGAAAATCTACTAACATTAATTTTCCTTTTTATATATTTTAGGAGTCTTATTTTAATTCTCTTTTTATATATTTTAGGAGTCTACATTAGTTCTCCTAATACTTCTTACCATATATTTTAGGAGTCAATAATAATTTTCCTAACAATATTACAAAGATAATTAAATAGAGAAAAATAGTGAAAAGACGATATTGTCTAAATGAGAGACTTTTAATGAAGGGCAAAAAGTTCAAATCGCATTATAAGGTTCTTCACACTTTTAATATAGTATAGATAGATATAGATATGATGAAGAACAGTTCGGATCTTAGCTTAGAATTTTTGGGGTATTACAAGTTTTTATTCTAAGAGGGCTTTTCTAACAAGATTTTTAATTCGACATCTAAGTAAAGCGTGTTACGATATAATAGACCGTACTCGACAGAAGTACCAAAAAGTGAAGATCGACGTAAGTTTATCCAGTGCCCAAATCCTCTTAAAATTTACAATTGAGCACTGAATCGGTTCCTCAAGATAGAAAGATCAAACACCTTCAAGAAATAATCGCGAATACTCGAGGACCTTCAAGACAAGTAATCAATGACTACTCGGGCAAAGAGACTAAGGACTTTGTTCATAAGTACGAAACCAGAGAAAGTATACAAGACACCAGGGACCACTCGAGCAAAGAAACTAAGACCTTCGCTCAGAAGTAAGAAGTCAGGGACTGCTCAGAGAAAAAGTCTAAGATCTTCACTTGAAATAAGTTTGGATGGTCGTGAAAAAGGCTATTGTACAAATTCAATCTATAGTCAAGAAAGTAAAATATTACTTAAAAAATCTTATCTTACATTCTTATTCCTATTAAAAAAACTGTAGAATAAAATTGACGAAAAGTTCTAACATAAAGATTGAGAACAGATACATGACAAGAAGTTTCAAAAACATAAAAGTAAAGAGTTCCAAAACTCAAATAGAAAATGAAAAGTTCCAAACACTTGTACCTAAAAGCGAATAGAAACATTTTCATCGCAAACACCACAATAAAAGGGCCTTTTTTCTTTAAAAAAATAAAGTTTGAATAATTTTTTCCGATCAATATCAAAAAATCAGATGTATCTATTCCTGATTTTAAGTATAAAAACCTAGTGAAAAATAAATTATACTGAAAAACAATTTTAAAAAACTTGATCAAATACTAATTGCTGCTCAAAAGTATTTTTAAAATTTATTGGCCTAACACAAAATGGGTAAAAAATTTTTTTTTAAAAAATTGCGGTGGGTGGGGTGGGGTTTGGAGTTTGGTGTGGGAGGGGTAAATTTTTATTTTTTTAAAAATTGTGATGGGCTCCGCTTCTTAAGAGCTTATTTGGACATACTCACTCAATTGCCCTTCACTCATTCCTCTATCAGAATAAGGTAAACCTTGAAGATAAGTTTTGTACTCAATTAATTTCTCAGAGTTAGAGTTCGAACTCACCTTCTTTCTTCTATTTCATAGCCTCTTCCGTATTCTCAATCGGAATAGCCAGATCAACAATTTTTTTCTTTTATTAGGAACCGAATTCGAAAGAGACGCAGCAACAAGAGGTGGGTGGTGGAATGGGATGGGGGTAGAAAACAATAATTTTTAAAAAATATTTAAAAATTAAAAATGTGGTGGGTGGGGTGGGGTAGAAATGTCTTTTAAAAAAACTTTAAAAAATTGATGTGGGGTAGGGTGGGGTTGGGGGGAGTAGGGGGTGGGTGGAGGTAGGGTGGAAGAGTGTGGGGTTGGGTGATTGTAAGGGTGGAAAGGAGACAATGCTATTTGTTTTTCCCAATTTCATTACAGAAGTCATTTTCCTTATTTTCAGGGAGCCTCTTTTTCTAAAGAATTTTTTTTGACCAACCAAACAGGAGAAAATAAAAAAATATTTTCTAAATAAACCCAAAATAATCGGTAAGTCCTCCAGAGTCAACAGTGGTATGATACGATCAAGCTAAGGTGGTAAGTGTAACTGTGAACACCTAATTTTTTAAATCAAATTTAAATTTTTACATCATTTTAATATAAAAATATTTTTTAGAATTAAATTAGATATTTTAGTTTTTTATTTTATTTTTAGTAAGTTTTTAAAAGATCCGTCAATTACAAAAAAAAAGAGTCACATTTTAGGATTGAGTTTTATTTTTTTATTTTATTATTTATTTTATTTTTCAAAAGAAATAAAATATATTTTCTTTTAATTTAGGTTTAATAATAGGCTTGTGATTTTTTTAGTTATATTTTTCTTTACTAGCTATTTAATTTTTTTTATATTTTATTAATTTAAAAATAGTGAGTTAACATTTTTATTTTCATATTTTTACAAAAAAAAAAAGATACATAAAAAGATTAAAGAAAACTTCTAACCAAGACCAATCCCACTAATTCTAAACTCGCATTTCCCCTTTTAATAATCTACACATTCCCTTCTCTATTACCCCAATTCACGTCACACATTGGCACACACACGATCACCTCCATCATACTTTCACTCACACACACTAAACATATATACATATGCATGTAGGAAAATCTATGCATACACAGCGTAAGCAAATAGTCATGATCATTTGCATGTAATATGTTGGGAAAAATACTATAATATTGATATAGAACGAGAATTAAAAAGTAGTAAGAGAGTAGTCACAAATACTGTGTCGCGGCAAGTCACTGCCTTGAAAGCGATTTCGGCACGACTCCGGTGCAAATCGATGTAGCCGGTCGCTCCCCAAGGTTCCACAGTTACTTTCAAACACGTGCACTCGTGGCTGAAAGTTTAGAGCTTGCACAAATACTCTTGCCAGAAATTCACAAGGAATAGAACAATGACTAGATCTTTGAAACAATGAGAGAGATGAAAGAGAGCTAATGAAAGAACAGATTTTTGTTTTTGCTATTTAGTTCACAAATGATGTTCCTTAAATTAGGCACATCATTTACGTTTTCATTTGTCAGAAGAATGAACGAAGACAAATGGAGTTAATGTACATAATGTAACAATACTCTCGAATTAATGTCAAACTCATAAAGACAAGTAACTTTTAGGACTTCTGAAAAGCTAATGTTTCTTCATTCACAAAGTTACAATTAAGAAACCGTCATTTAAATGAATGTGTAACATTTAAGAAGAAGTAACTCTCTCAATTCACATACAAGTTACAAATGTTTAAACAGATTTATGACAGAGAGTTACAAGATATTTTTATCCTTTGCCTAATTAAAAGGAACAACACCTTCAATCCCCCACTAATGCAAGGACAAAGAATAGGAATAATTTCTGGGTAGAAGAAAGGAACATGTACTTAAGTATCAATATCTTTCGATTTGAATTGATACTAGTGAAATGAGGCAACAACAAATATCCACAAAGTGAAGTACTCTTGAACTAAATGGACTAAAGTTGAGACCCCCACAACACATGCCATATCCTTCATTTTATGCAAACTCCGCGATACTCACCAAATGCTTTTATAGTCATACACACACACCTTGGGTCTCATGAGGGCTCTAGAAAGACGACCCAAGTCTTTCATAAAAGGGGACCATACCTTTACACTCATGTAGGTTAATTTCATCAAGTCTATCTCAAATAGACCACCTTAAGGCTATAGAATCATTAAGACCAAGATAAGCTCAACCTTATAAAACACTACCTTACGCCATAGGGATAGGATATGTAGTGTATATTGAGGACATATATGGCTTCGTTTGATCACAAATGGGTATCCACCATTCTACCTCAATCCATGGGCTTTAGCCCCATCCCCCTCGACGTTTCAAGGATAATTTTCCTTGTCAAACCCTTGGTTAAAGTATCCACAAAATTTCTTTCAGACCTTACATATTCCAAGGAAATAACACTATGTTTCAACAACTGTTTAACTGCACCATGTCTGATGCGAATATGTCTCTTTTTTTCGTTGTACACACTATTTTTAGCAATCTCAATTGCTACCTGTGAGTCACAATGTAAAGAGACTGGTGACGATTGTCTTCCCCATAATGGCACATCTGCCAAAAGATTTCTTAGCCTCTCAGCTTCTTGCCCTGCTAACTCGAGAGCAATGAATTCATATTCCATGGTAGAACGTGCTATACAAGTCTGTTTGGAAGACTTCCATGAAATAACACCTGCACCCAAAGTAAACACATAGCCACTAATGGAGCTAACTTTATCATTGTCAGTTACCCAGTTTGCATCACAAAAACCTTCTAAAACAACAAAAATTTTATTAAAATGCAAACACCAATTCATAGTACCTCTCAAATACCTTAACAAGCGATGAAGAGCATTCCAATGTTCAGGACTGAGATTATGAGTATATCTACTCAATCTGCTAATAGCATAAGCTATATCTGGCTGAGTATAGTTCATGAGAAACATTACACTTCCAATTATTTTAGCATATTCAGTTTGTGAAACACTAGATTCTTTATTCTTTTTCAAGTGTATGTTAGGATCATAAGGAGTTCTCACTGGAACTACATCAAAAGAATCAAACTTTTTCAATATAATGAGACTGACACAAAGAGAAACCATTAACATTTCTTTTGATTTTAATTCCTAAAATCACATCTGCTTCTCCAAGATCTTTCATTTCAAACTTAGAAGATAGAAAAGTTCTTAGTCTCATTAATAACACTCACATTAGGGCCAAAGATTAACATGTCATCCACATATAAACATATAATGACATAATCTGATCCTATCATTTTAGAATAAACGCAGGTATCAAATGAATTAACAACAAAGTCATTATCTATTAATGTGACATTAAATTTCTCATACCACTGCTTAGGTGCCTGCTTTAGTCCATACAAGGACTTCCTCAATTTACATACTTTATCCTCTTGTCCTGGGACCACAAAACCCTCAGGTTGAGTCATATAGATGTCTTCTTCTAAATCACCATTTAGAAATGCCGTTTTGACATCCATTTGGTGTACCACTAAGCTATGAATAGCGGCTAAAGCAATAAAAGTTCTAATGGTCGCTATTTTAGTCACAGGATAATAAGTATCAAAGTAATCAACACCTTTCTTTTGGTTAAAACCCCTAATCACAAGTCTAGCCTTATATTTATCAATTGTACCATCAAGTCTCAATTTCTTCTTAAATATCCACTTGCTAGTTATGGGTTTACAGCCTTTGGGTAAATCATACAAGTCCCAAGTGTGATTAGAAACTATAGAATCTAATTCACTTTTAATGGCCTCTTTCCAAAATATCACATCTATTAATCCCATTGCTTCATTACAAGTCTTAGGGTCTTCTTCTATTAAGTAGATAGACACTAATTCATCATTTAAAGTATCAATACAAAAATTCTCAGTCAAGAAGGTAGATATAAAATCAGGACCAAAGCTAGTCTTAGTTCTACGTCCTTTACTCCTTCTAAGTTCATTTTCATGCTCATTTGAAATAACATCAGAAGAAGGAACAACATGAGAATTAACAGACACAGATGTAGAAGCATTATTTTGTACATCAATAGACATATCATTTTTCAAAGGAAAAACATGCTCAAAAAATTCTGCATCTCTAGATTCACAAATAGAATGATCATTCAAAGACATAAACCTATATGCAACACTATTTTGAGCATAACCAATAAAGACAGTGTCAAAAGTCTTAGATCCTATATTTACCCGTTTAAAATTAGGTAGACCAACCTTAGCCAAACATCCCCACACTTTCAGAAATTTAAAGTTAGGGGAAATCCCTTTCCACAACTCATACAAGGTCTTTTCTAACTTCTTATGAGGAACTCTGTTAAGAATATAGCATGCAGACAAGACAACTTCTCCCCACATATTATCAGATAGACCTGAGCTTAAAAGCATAGAATTCATCATTTCTTTAAGGGTTCTATTTTTTTTTTGTTTGGCTACACCATTTTGTTGGGGAATATAGGGAGGGAGCACTAACCTCATGTATAATACCATTTTTTCACAAAATACCTCAAGAGTCTTAGTACTATATTCACCACCCCTATTAGATCTAAGTCTCTTGATTTTCCTGTCTAATTGATTTTCTACTTCTGCTTTGAATTTCAAAAACATGCTCTCAGCCTCATCTTTAGACTTAAGAAAATATACCTTAGTGTATCTAGAAAAGTCATCAAGAAACGTAATGTAATATTTCTTTCCACCTTTGCTAATAGTGTTCTTGAAAGTCGCTAAATCTGAGTGTACTAGTTCAAGTAACTCGATCTTTCTACTAGTAACAGATTTAAAAGGTTTCTTGGCATGTTTTGCTTCTACACACACAGGACATTTAGAAAAATTATCAGTTTTAATTTTAGAAATTAATTCTACTTTTAAGTCTTTTAATAGAAGCAATATTAACATGACCTAGTCTACCTTGCGATTAACAACATAAGCAAAATTTGAAATACTTTCACTATTGACAATATCTTGAATAATGTTTAGTACAAATAGCCCTCCATTGAGATATCCCTTCCCAACAAAGTCACCGCCAAGTGAAATAATTATCTTATCATATTTAAAAACAAGTTTAAGGCTTGCTTTGTTTAGAAGTGCTCCGAAAACTAAGTTTCTACGGAGGGAGGGAACGTACAGAACATTGTTCAAGGATAATGTTTTAGCAGAAGTTAATTTTAGTAAAAATTTTCCTTTACCCATAACTCTAGCAGTAGTGAAGTTACCCATGTAGATACACTCATCATTAGTGGAATCCTTAAAGTCATGGAACAACTCCTTGTTGGCTCAGAAATGTCTTGAAGCGCCTGTGTCTAGCACCCAATCGATCTTGTTAGCCACCAAGTTCGCCTCGACGATTATAGCAACAATCACTTCATCACCCTTAGTAAGATGAGCTTGGGCACTATCTTGTCCTCCCTGATTTGAATTTTGCCCTTGTCTTAGATAGCACTGGGCAGCCCTATGACCAAGTTTCCCGCAGACAAAACAAGGTCCCTTTATTTTCTTAATTTGACTCTATTGCTTGTTGAAGTGATTTTTCTTCTTCATCTGTCCCTTTTTATGGACTTTCTTTTGTTTGCCGTTGAACCTGTCTTTTACAACAGTACCAGAAGATTCCACAAGGTTAGCTTTAGAAGAATAAAGAGAAAGAACTTCCATCTTATCTTTGAGACGGTTTGCCTCCTCGGTCCTCATGTGACTTATAAGTTCTTGCAGAGTTAAATCTTTTTTCTTATGCTTCAATTAATTTCTGTAATCACTCCAAGATGGTGGGAATTTTTCAAGCAGAACATTAGCCTAAAAAATCTTGCACATCTTCATACCCTCATTGAGAACCTCAGCATTCAAGTTCTCATACTCGTGAACCTGTTCTATGATTGGTTTATTGTCAACCATCTGGAACTTAATCCATTGTCCAACAACATACTTTTTCTTTCCTGCATCATCAGCACCATATTTCTTCTTCAAACTATCCCATATTTCCTTAGCATAAAGTAACAAATAGATCAAATAAGGGATTAGTCATATGGTTCAATAAATGCCCTCTAACAATTTTGTTATCCTTTTCAAACTTCTTTTTAGAAGCATCATCAACAACCAATATAGTGCTAGAATCAGTAGTAATGTTAGAACCATTAGTAGGAGGTTCCATAAATAAAACATAATCCACTTCTAATTATTCAAAGAAAATCAAAAGTTTCTGTGACCAACGTTTAAAATTGTTTTCATTCTATTTATCAATATTGTATGTAGTAGAATCGCTTTCAAATTGTTGGGAAAAATACTAAAATATTGATATAGACCATGAATTAAAAAGTAGTAAAAGAGTAGTCACAAATACTATGTCGTGGCAAGCCACTGCCTTGAAAGCGATTTCGGCACGACTCCGGTGCAAATCGATGTAGCCGGTCGCTCCCCAAGGTTCCATAGTTACTTTCAAACACGTGCACTCGTGGATGAAAGTTTGGAGATTGCACAAATACTCTTGCCCAGAAATTCACAAGGAATAGAAGAATGACTAGATCTTTGAAACAATGAGAGAGGTGAAAGAGAGCTAATGAAAGAACGGATTTTTGTTTCTGCTATTTAGTTCACAAATGATGTTCCTTAAATAGACACATCATTTACGTTTTCATTTGTCAGAAGAATGAACAAGGACAAATGGAGTTAATGTACATAATGTAACATTACTCTTGAATTAATGTCAAACTCATAAAGACAAGTAACTTTCATGACTTATAAAAAGCTAATGTTTCTTCATTCACAAAGTTATAATTAAAAAACCGCCATTTAAATGAATGTGTAACATTTATAAAGAAGTAACTCTCTCAATTCACATCAATTCACATACAAGTTACAGATGTTTACACAGATTTATGACAGAGAGTTACAAGATATTTTTATCCTTTGCATTAATTAAAAGGAACAACACCTTCATAATATAGACAACACATAATCACAGATTTTAATCAAATATAAAATCGATACTTATCTTTTGAAGTGTGACAGTGATTCCGAATTTAACCTTTAACCACAAGAAAAAACCTTTCACGCAATCATCCTCCAGTTTCACAGCCCTCTATTGTTGACCCGAATAATATTGGAATATACAAAATTCACGCAAATGAATTTCGCATGGAAGAACGTGGGTAAAAATGATTAGCCACAAGTTTGAGGGTTTAAACCCTTTTCTAAACCTGGTAGGTCTTCCTTTTCCACCAAGAAATAACTTCCATTTAATTCCTAATTCTTCGGACATATTAGGGACCACATATTTAATTAGTGATGCTTTCAATTGTGATATTAATTCTCAAAATGAATGAATTAAATCTACCGTAATAACTACAGATTATTCAACCAAAAATATGTAATTACATTTCTCGATTTAATTTTAAATTTTTTCATTAAATCCTATTTAACTTCCCATGAGAGAATTATTGATACCAATCAATTACATTAAAATTTTGACTATTTAATTTATTAATTAATTTAATCATTTATAACTATGTTTAACTTATTTTATGTGACAGATACAAATCCACCTGAAGGGTTTTCACATGAAAACTTATAAGCAACTATAAAAGGGTATGATCAATTTCAAGGTCGAAATATGGATTCTATCAACTAATTATTATTTCACAAATGTCATTTGTTATCATCCAACCTTTCAGACATATATTAACCCACAATAGAATCTTACCTTTTGATAAATCAAGATAACAAATTGTCACGACCCAAACCGCCATGAGTGGAACCCACCCAATCCTCTGGATGAGCGAACAAATAACCCAACTCAACACTTAGTGAAACTAACAACTCAAAATCAGATGCATTAAAGTAAACTAGCATTCATAGCCAAAATACTAATAAATAAGATCCTGCGGAAATTACCCTAGAATCTGAAAGTCGTTGTACCAAAATATCTACTAATGTCTAGAGTGCGGGGATGCAACCCCAAAATAAACGAGTCTAAGTCTGAAATAATGGACTAGAGATGTACTAGATGAAACCATAGTAGGCTGGAAGAAGCAGCTCACCCTTGAAATCTGAAATCATCGATACTACAACTGAGGTCGCGTAGCAGCAGCCAAAATATGTCCTGTACTCACAAAAAGAAAGCAAGTGCAGTATCAGTACACAAAATCACAGTGTACTGGTAGGATCATCGGCCATCTCCAATAAACAACATATGAACAATAAACTAAAGCTGAGTAAAGCAGTACAAACATGTAATAACAAGCTAGCAATATAACCCCAAACTCTTAGTCTTTCTTCTAACTCACTAACCACATGAAACAGGTTCAAAAAACACCACAACAATAAATAATGACAATAAGCATATACCCTTTTTAAGTAACCCAGACCAACCAAGGATCCCTGGAACAACATCTAAGTGTTTAACATGCAATTTTTGGTCTAACACAAGGACCAACCCCACATTTAAGTACAACTATCCGGCCTCTCATGGACCAATATGCAATAATCACAGTTTCAACAATCAAGCCAGTCCACTCATGGAATCATCAATAAAATACAATCAACAAGTGTAATTAAACCTGTACCAGGCGTGATACCCGAGCAACCCATTATAGAACCTGTACCAGACATGTTACTTGAGCCAACCGATAAGTATTCCGTACCAAGCATGGTACCCGAGCCAACCAATAAGTATCCCATACCAGACGTGTTACTCGAGCCAACCAATAAATATCCCATACTAGGCATAGTACCCGAGCCAACTGAATGTCATACACAATCTAACAAGTCAATAATTAATGAACAAAATCACACTTGTAAACCAACAAGCAACCCAACCAAGTTCATTTCACATGATTGACACCCGGATACTTAGACATTCATAATTCCATTTTCTAAGCATGCAATACACATACAATACTAAGGGACAATTACATGAACACATATTGCATTTGGGAAAACAATAACCATTACCTACCTTGAATAGCCTGAAAGCTCTACTAGACTGGAGCTTTCCCATTTTCTGAAGCTTTCACTTGTTCTTGGTCTAAAAATGATTACACAATACTATAATCAATCCAAATGGCCTAATAATACCCGAATTATACACAAATCTTTATCCCCAGGTTAAACCATGATCATTCCACTCATTCCAAGGTTTTCCCACCATTAATTCATCTAAAATTATCATTTTTACAAATACATTAAGCAATTTATGGCGTTTTGATCATGAATGATCAATTATAAACAAGACCCAAGAACCTCCACACCCTAGAATCCTTATTGCCCCAGATTCTACCATCTTAGGTCAACCCAAGCTTTTTTCCAAGCCCAAAATTATCGATTCTAAAGTTTGGGAATTGAAGTACTAGAGTAGGGGAGTAAAATCCTTACCTTTAAAACAAAGTTTGATGGAAAATCAGTAGAAATCGCCTCTCTTCGCCTCTACCCTTCCCCAAAATATTCTTGAGAATTTTTAAATATTTTTGGGAAATTTATTGCATTAACAATGACTTATTCCACTTTAGCAGTCCCCACTATGCTATAGCAGTGCCGCCGTAGCGGACTCGACTGCTATAGCGATGCTGACAGACTTTGACTTCCGCTATAGAGGGAATTTCTCCGCTATAACGGTCATCACTGTAGTATGCTGTCAACCGCTATAGAGGTTGACATGGAATAGAACCTCAAAAAATTTCCCAAAAGTACCTATTTTACAACACACTTTAAAACCTGATATTCTAAACCAACTCTTTCACGTTAACTTTGATATCGAGAGTTCTACTAGCTCGAATTCACTCTTTAAAAGTTCCTCGGACTCCTTAATGTCTTAGATAACGGAAAACTAGCTCACTACAAGACATTTTACCCAATCCTCACCCGAATTTCCCTAGACCATACCTGTCTTAGAAATCATCCGAGACTAGCCTAGCCTAAAAATTCCAACTCCCAAACTCGAAAGTTTTCTAACCCAAAACTTTGCACGAATGGTTTACCTATAATGATGGAACATGTCATCATTATAACTGATACTAATTCACCCATCATTCTTCCCTGAATGATCAAACCCAAAAAAGAGAAAGTGTAGTACTTGAATCTTCAAACAAGTGAGGGTACTTGTCCCGCATATCCTTCTCGGTTTCCCAAGTGGCTTTATCAACCGTCCGATGATTCCATTAAACCTTCATCGATCTTATCTCCTTTGTCCTCAATTTCTATTCATCTCGATCAAGAATAGCAACCAACTCCTCCTCGTACTGAAGATCCTTGTCTAGAAAGATCGAATTTCACTTGATAATGTACTCCCCATCACCATGGTATCACTTTAGCATGGATACATAAAAGACTAGATGGATCCTGGACAAACTAGGTGGCAGTACTAACCTGTAAGCCACTGGCCCTATGTCACACCCCGAGGTTAGCCCCTAGACATAACACGGGACATAGGGTCACAAGTGACCCCAAGCTAACCCTGAATCCGGCATATCACAAGCATTGTGAAATAACTATAAATAACTGAATAAAGCATATAATCAAAAGAGAATTCAACTGCGAATGTCTGAGATAAATAACTGTCAAAAAGGCAGAACAACCCAAATCAACTGAGTTTGACTCTATGTGTGAAAACCTCTAATGCTGATGAGCTACTGGGACAAGCCCCCAGCTAACTCCAAATACTGAAAATAAAGACAAACTGACTAACTCAAAAAGCATGTAAAAGATAAGTCCTCAAATGATGAGGACTCACCACTGACTGTCATTGATATGGCACTGGGCAAGCTAATCACGAGGCTGAAGCTGAGAACCTGAACCTGCATCATGATAAGATGTAGCACATAGAGTATGCGTCAGTACTTTGAATGTACTGAGCATGAGTGATATGCAATGCTAGGATATAAATCATGTGAGGATCATAAGGACTAAATTCTAGAAGGATTTGCATAATTGGGTAGGAACGCTAGTTCCTATCTTCATGAAAAAACACTGTAAAGAAAGTTGAGAGTTTTGGTCATAAGGGTTAACTAACCCTTAATGAATACCCACATACCTAGAAGAAGATTCTACGGATGAACCTTTGGATTTGGGGTTGAACTTGAAGAAAACCCTCTTGCTTGTTCTTGAGAGGAAACAATTTTTTTCTTTTAGAATTTGCTAAGTGTTGATTTAGTTTAGGAGAAATTAGGGAAAAAGCGTAAACCCCCCTTTAGTTACTCCCCCAAAATGACTTAGGGTGGGAGTTAAAAGAATTGAAAAAAGACTGGAATGCCCTCACTTAAAATGAAAAAGTGCAAAAAATCCTTCGCCAGAGGGGCTACACGACGAGCATCGCGCCTTTGATGACCCGTCAGCCTGTGTGTCAGAATGGACCAGGCTGGTCTGGTCCTCTGGCAAATCCCTATGGTGGCTCCTATGGCCCATCGCATCCCTAACGGTCATGGTGATAGCCCATCGGGACAGAGGAGGTCTGGGGGGTGGCACTAGTGGTTTCCCACGGGTTGCCCCACGGCCCGTTGGACTTCTGACGCCCATGGGGACCCCCATCTGGCTGAGGTTGGCTAACAGAGCCTCTGGGCTCTTCCCACAGGAACCTCAATGGGCCATCGTGTCCACGATGCCCGTGGGTCAGCCCGTGGGACTGACTGGTAGACAAAATTTTTGCTATGTTTTTCTGAGTTCTAGGTTTTAAATGCTTGTCCGAATTCTGGGGTGTTACACACTACCATCTCAAGAACAACGAATGGACCGATATATTAAGGGATAAGCTTGCCCTTCTTGCTGAATCGTATTACCTCTTTCATTGGTGACACCTTCAACAACACTTGTTCACTAATCTGAAATGCCATGTCTCTTACCTTGTGATCTTCATACTCTTTCTGCCTACCTTGGGCCGCTAACAGCTTGGTCTGAATACCCCGTGAGGTTGACTGGTAGATGAAATTTTTGCTAAGTTTTTCTGAGTTCTGGGTTTTAAATGTTGGTCCAAATTCTGGGGTATTATAATATCCCCCCCCCTTGGGATCATTCATCCTCGAATGAAGACTAACTAAGCTGAGTCTTGGAGGAAAGAGCTACAATCCCTATCAACTGAATACTGGAATTTGATATCTGACTGAGTCTAGTTCTAATGATATGAAAACATGCTGAAAATATTGGAAAAGCTAGGAAAACATGATGCTGAGACTGACATGCACATGAGGAAACTGAGGGACTGGAGAGAAACTATTACCTTAAGCTGAAGCTGGATCGGAAGGGAAAAAGTGGGGGTACTTGGTCATCATGGCTGCCTCTACTTCCCAAGTAGCTCCCTCAACTAGTTGGTTCCTCCAAAGGACTTTTACTAAAGTGACTTCCTTTTTTCTCAACCTTCGAATCTGACGATCAAGAATCTGAACTGGAACCTCTTCATAAGAAAGACTATTCTTCACACCCACACTTTCTAAGGGAACAACTAAAGCTGGATCACCAATGCATTTTTTTAACAAGGATACATAGAAGATCAGATGCACCGATGCTAAGTCTATGGGAAATTATAGCACATAGGCCACTTTGCCAACTCTACTCAAAATCCTGTGAGGGCCTACATATAGGGACTAAGTTTCCCCTTCTTACCGAATCTCATTACACACTTTATGGGTGACACTTTCAGAATAACCCAATCATCAACCTCAAACTCTAGCTCCCTTCTTCTCACATCTGCATAAGATTTCTGATGACTTTGAGCCACCTTCAACCTTTATCTAATAAGCTGGACCTTCTCCATGGTCTTATGGACTGAATCTGGGCTCTATAGTCTAAATGGTACGCTCTGCCTGACTATCTGTCTGTGGGTGAAAAGCTGTGCTAAGATTAGCCTGAGTACCAAGACCCTTCTGAAACGATCTCTAAAATTGAGATGTGAATTGAGTACCCCTATCTGAGATGATGGATAAGGGAACTCCAGGCAACCTGACTACCTCACAGACGTAGAGTCTGGCATAGTCCTCTACTGAATCGGTAGTCTTGACAGCCAAGAAGTGGGCTGACTTAGTCAACCTATCTACAATCACCGAAATAGAATCATACTGCCTGCGAGTACGAGGTAAACCTTTAATGAAGTCCATATTAATGACCTCCCACTTCAAAGTAGTAATGTCTATCTCCTGAGTCATACCATCCGATCATTGATGTTCTACCTTCACTTTCTGACAGTTGGGACACTTAAACATAAAATCAACAATGTCCCTCTTCATACCATTCCACCAATAGGCTTCCCGTAGGTCATGGTACATCTTGGTGGCACCAAGATGGATCAAATACCTGGAGCTATGAGCTTCTATCAAAGTTTGCTGCCTCAAATCACCTATATTAGGAATACATAACCGACCGTGGTAACGAAGTACACTATATCTCCCTTGGGAGAAGACCTCTACTCTCTGCTTCTGGACAACATCTTTTAGCTAAAGTAAAATGTGATCACTGTCTTGCTTTTCCTTCACCTCGACTACCAATGAAGACTCTGACCCATTCTGAATAATGACACCACCTTCTGATGAATTTGTGAGGCGAACCCCTAATCGAGCAAACCTGTGAACATCCTTGGCTGATTCTTTCTTTCCTTCCTCAACCTGTGACACACAACCCATGGACAACCTGCTAAGTGCATCAGCTACTACATTAGCCTTACCTGGATTGTAAATCACGCTCATGTCATAGTCCTTGAGAAGCTCTAGCCACTTTCTCTGACGAAGATTCAGTTATTTCTGAGTGAACACATATTCAGGGCTCTTGTGGTTAGTAAACACATCTACATGAACATCATACAAGTAGTGTCTCCAAATTTTCAAGGCAAAGACCACTCCTGCTAACTCAAGATCATGGGTCGGGTAATTCTTCTCATGAACCTTAAGTTGTCTGGAGGTATAAGCGATGACCTTACCATGTTGCATCAGAACACAACCTAAGCTAACTCTGGACGCATCACAATGTACTACGAAGCCATCTGAACCCTCTGGTAGAGTCAAAATTGGGGTTGTGGTCAACCTAGTTTTCAACTCTTGGAAGTTCCTTTCGCATTCATCTGACCACTGGAACTTAACCTTTTTCTGAGTCAACCTTGTCAATGGAGAAGCTATGGATGAAAATCCCTCAACAAACCTCCTGTAGTAACTAGCCATGCCCACAAAGCTCCTAATGTTAGTTGGAGAAGTGGGTCTAGGCTAATTCTTTACAACTTCTATCTTATGAGAATCCACTCAAATACCCTCCTTAGATACTACATGACCCAGAAATGCAACTGACTGTAACCAAAACTCACACTTACTGAATTTGGCAAATAACTGATGATACTTGAGAGTTTGCAGCACCACTCTCAAATGATTAGCATGCTCCTCCTTACTCCGCGAATAGACTAAAATATCATCTGTAAAGACAATAATGAACATGTCTAAATACTGCTTGAACACCCTGTTCATCAAGTCCATAAAAGCTGTAGGAGTATTCGTTAGTCCAAAAGACATAACCACAGATTCATAGTGACCATACCGAGTTCTGAAGGCTATCTTTGGAATGTCACACTCTCTAACTCTGAGCTGATGATAACCGGATCTGAGGTCAATCTTGGAGAATAGCTGGCACCCTGAAGCTGATCAAACAGGTCATCAATCTTGTGAATGGGATACTTATTCTTGATTGTGACTTTGTTTAACTGACGGTAGTCTATGCACATCCTGAGGGATTGCCTTTCTTATGCATGAAGAGAACTGGGGCACCCCATGGAGAGATAGTGGGTCTGATGAAACCTTTATCTAGGAGGTCCTTGAGCTGTTCTTTCAACTCTTTAAGCTCCCCGGAGCTATTCTTTTAGGAGGAATAGATATGGGCTACGTATCTGGAAGAAAGTCTATCCCAAAGTTGATCTCCCACTGAGGAGGGACTCTGAGCTGATCTTTAGGAAACACCTCTGGAAATTCACTGACTACCAGAACTGATGAGAGAGGTGGGGTTTCAGACTCAGAATCCTTAACCCGGACTATATGATCGATGTAACCTTTTGAGATCATCTTCCTAGCTTTGAGGTAGGATATGAAGTGACCTTTTGATAAAGAAGGACTACTCTTCCAGTCTAAGATGCGCTCATTTGGAAACTGTAATTTCACAACTCAGGTTCTGCAGTCGACTGAGGCATAACAGACATGTAGCCAATCCATGCAAAGAATGATATCGATGTCAGTCATATCTAAATTTACTAAATCTGCTGAGGTGAATTTATAAAGGACTGAAACTGGACAATCTCTATACACCCTCTTAGCTAAGACTGACTCACTAACTGGAGTAGAGATTGTGATGGGCTCTAAGAGTATTTCAGGACTGACACAAATTTACATGTAACATACGGGGTTACAAAAGATAGGGAAGCCCCTGGGTGTAACAAGGTATAAACATCAAGAGAGAAGATTGATAACATACCATTGACTATATCTGGTGAACCCTCCTGATCCTGGCGTGAAGACATGGAGTAGAGACGGTTCTGACGCTGATCACCATCTGTGCCGAAAGTAGTACTCTGCTCAGCTGTGCGACCTGCTAGAGCTGCTGAAGTGGTAGACTGAGCTCTATTACCTCCATGTCATTTCCTGGTAGAAGGGCACTCCTTCAACCTATGACTGAGCTAACCACACCTAAAATACCCTTTTGTGCCATCCAAACAATCACCTGGATGATTTTTACCACACTTAGAGCAGGCTGGAAAAGTGCGGTTACCTAGAACACTGCCTTGTGACTTAGATCTTGTTGCTCTCTTTTTCTGGTCCTATCGAGGTCTGGGAGAGTGAGCGCTAGCTGATGAAGGTGCTGGGGATGAAGACTTCTGCTGAAACTGTGAGCGATTTCCACTGCCAGACCTCTACAGAGAATATTCATAGTTGCTTGTCCTATCCTTTTTGTTATCCCTAGACATCTCCTTAAGCTTATCTTTCTCAACCACCTGAGCATGGGTCATCAGTCTAGATATATCCATATCCCCCAATAACATAGTATTCCTGCACTCCGTTTTCACCAAATCAGATACCCCATATGAGAACTTGCCCATTTATGACCTCAGATCAGCCACCATAAATGGGGAATACCTAGAAAGTTGAGTGAACTTCAACCCATACTCTTGGACCGACATCGATCCCTGCATCAGATTCATAAACTCTTGGGCCTTAGCCTCTCTCAACTCTCTTGGGAGGAACCTGTCCAGAAAATCTCTAGTAAAACAATCCCATGTCAGAAGAGTTGCATTCACACCCTTGTTGTCTTTCCACTGAGTGAACCAAATGTGAGCCACATCCTTGAGTTGATAGGATGCTAACTCAACACTATCCACACCGGTCACTTGCATTACCTCAAGAATCTTCTTGATCTCATCAATGACATTCTGTTGACTCTAGAAACTCTGGCGGATTCATGCGAAAAAAATCTCAAACCCCAGCTACAGTTGATCCACCTTTATGGTTTACAGGAGCTGGGGCCTGCTGATTAGCTTGATTGGCTACAGTCTGAGGCAACAACTGGATCACATTATGGAATTCTGCATTCTTAACCTCATGGTTCGGGGATGGAGGATTAGTATTAGCATTACAGGCGTTAGCTCTACAAGGATGCATGATCTGAAATGCATAACGAATGGATTAAAGAGGAGAGACTGAACTAAACTTCATTACACAATAAGGATAATGAAAGAAGTGAAGTTTTTCTTAAAACACCTCGTAGCCTCTCCCTCATAAGTGTGGCGCGCTTCATACCCATGAAAGAGACTCTACTTAGTATGGTTTTTAGACACTCTAGAAATCTTAAACCTGATACTCTAATACAAAGTTTGTCATTCCCCGAGGATAGCCCCTAGACATAAAATGGGACCTAGGGTCACAAGTGACCCCAAGCTACCCTTGAATCTGGCATATCACAAGCATTTGGAAATAACTCTAAACAAGCGGAAGCATAACTAAATAAAGCATATAATCTAAAGAGAATTCAACTGCGAATGTCTGAGATAAATAATTGTCAAAAAGGCAGAACAACCCAAATCAACTGAGTTTGACTCTATGTGTGAAAGCCTCTAATGCTGATGAGCTACTGTGACAAGCCCATAGCTAACTCCAAATACTGAAAATAAGGACAAACTGACTAACTCAAAAAGTATGAACAAGATATTTCCTCGGATGATGAGGATTCACCACTGACTGTCGCTGATATGGCACTGGGCGAGCTAATCACGAGGTTGAAGCTGAGAACCTGAACCTGCATCATGATAAGATGCAGCACATAGAGTATACATCAGTACTTTGAATGTAATGAGCATAAGAGATATGCAAGGCTGACTGAATTGTAAATATGCTAAAAATACTAAAAAGCTGTAAACTGAACTAAACTGTAGTACATAAGCCCAAAATATAATCATGCATAAACTGCTGAAATGCAAGTGTAATCTGAAAACATGCTGAAAGCTGAAAGTAAACATAAATGAGGGCCTAATGCACTTTACTGAAACTAACACTGAGGGAGAGTCTATTAACCGACATAAACCATGTGATCCAAACATGAAGTCTGATGTATATGCTCCATCGAGAGGACCCAATATACCTTGCCAGAGTATAAAGGCATGGCTGATGAGATCACTATTTCTAAGGCCCAACTGAGGGGATAAATAACCTATGACATCACGTAGTTCTGGGACTTTAAGGGTACGCTGAACCCTGGTCCAACTCGGTGCTAAACAATACTCCCAAACTGAATACTAATAGCTCATTTTAAAATTGGAGTCCTGAGTTTCTGAGTCAGGACTAGGCTGGTCTGAAATCTCTATTTTTTTAGAAGGTTGTAGTAGACTAAAAACTGGCTAAATTTTACCTTTAAAACTCATACTGATAATCTAGGTCGAATTTTGAAGGAAATATAATACTTTAGAAAAATCCTACAATTTTGGGCTAATTTCTTGATTTCTCAAGTCATGGTGAAAACTCATGCAAATCATCAAAACATGTTGCAATTCATATAAACCAGGATATAAATCATGTGAGGATCATAAGGACTAAATTCTAGAAGGATTTGCTTTATTGGGTAGGAAACCTAGTCCCTAACTTCATGGAAAAACACTGTAAAGAAAGCTAAGAGTTTTAGGCATAAGGGTGAACTAACCCTTACTGAATACCCACATACCTAGATGAATATTCTATGGATGAACCTTTGGATTCGGGGCTAAACTTGAAGAAAACCCTCTTGCTTGTTCTTGAGAGAAAACACTTTTTTTCTTTTAGAATTTTCTAAGTGTTGATTTAGTTTAGGAGTAATGCGGGAAAAAGTGTAAAAAACCCTTTAATTACTCCCCTAAAATGCCTTAGGGTCGGAGTTAAAAGAATTGGGAAAAGACTGGAATGCCCCCACTTAAAATGAAAAAGTGCAAAAAATCTTTTGCCGGATGGGCTACACGACAGGCGTCGCGCCTGTAATGGCCCGTTAGCCCAGGCATCGAAATGGACAAAGCTAGTCTGGTCCTCTGGAAAATCCGCACGATGGCTCCCCTGGCCCGTCGCGTCCCCAATGGTCGTGATGATAGCCTATCAGGAAAGATGAGGTTTGAAGGTGGCACTGGTGGTTTCCCACGGGTTGCTCCATGGCCCATCAGACTTCTGACGCTCGTGGGAACCCCCATCTGGCTGAGCTTAGCTGACAAAGCCTCTGGGCTCTTCCCACAGGAACCCCAATGGGCCGTTGTGTCCACGATGCCCGTGGGTCAGCCTGTGGGGCTGACTAGTAGATGAAATTTTTGCTATGTTTTTCTGAGTTCTGGGTTTTAAATGCTGGTCTGAATTCTGGGGTGTTACACCCTACCATCTCAAGAACCTCGAATGGACTGATATACCAAGGGATAAGCTTGCCCTTCTTGCTGAATCGTATTACCTCTTTCATTGGTGACACTTTTAACAACACTTGTTCACTAATCTGAAATGCCATGTCTCTTACCTTGTGATTTTCATACTCTTTCTTCCTACCTTGGGCCGCTAACAACTTGGTCTGAATACCCCTCACTTTTTCCTGAGCTTTTCTCACCAAGTCCATGCCTAAAGGTTTTATATCTCCTGCCTCAAACAACCCTATGGATGAACTACATCCCCTCTCATAAAGTTCCTCGAATGGTGCCATGTCAATTCTGGAGTGATAGCTGTTGTTGTATGAGAACTCACACAACGTTGGGAACTGGTCCCAATGGCCTCCAATGTCGATTACATATGCTCTCATCATGTTCTCCGATACGTGAATTATCCTCTATAACTGACCATCTATCTGAGGATGAAAAGCTATTCTGAAAGTGAGTTGGGTGCCCAACTCTTCGTGTAACTTGCCCCTAAATTTGGAAGTAAACTGGGTACCTCTGTCTGAAATGATGGAGAGTGTCACCCCATATAATCTCACAATTTCCTTAACATAAATCTTGGCTAACTATTGGGAATTAAAATCCACCCTGCCCGGAATGAAATGAGCTGACTTGGTCATCGTGTCCACGATGACCCAAATGGGGTCATACTTTCCCAAGGTCTTAAGAAGGCCCACCACGAATTCCATGACTATCCTTTCCCATTTCCACTCGGGAATAGGAATTCTCTCAAATAATCCTTCAGGCCTTTGGTGCTCATATTTAACCTGCTAGCAATTCTGACACTTAGACACATAGTCATCTATGTCCCTCTTCATTCCAGGCCACTGATAAAGTCACCTCAAGTCACGGTATATTTTGGTTATGCCCAGATGAATGGAATACCGTGAACCATGAGCCTCTGCCAACACATTCTGACTCAAGTCATCAACCTGAGGAACACAAATCTTCCCTCTAAAACTCATCACCCCACCAACATCTAATATGGCATTCTAGGCCTCCCCGAACACCACTTTATTCCAAAGTGTTTCAACTGAGCATTCTGAAATTGCTTGGTTTTGATTTCCTCCAGAAATATCGGTTTAACCTCAATACTGGCCAACACCCCACCCTATTTTGAGAAGCCCAATTTCATGAACTTGGATTCTAGAGCTTGAATTTCCCTAGCCAAAGGTTGTTTGGATACCTCCAAACAAGCAAAACTACCCATGCTAACCGTTTTCTGGCTCAATGCGTCTGTCACCATATTAGCCTTGCCCAAATGAATTAGATGGTCACATCATAATCCTTCAATAGTTCCATCCACCTCCTCTATCTCATATTAAAAACATTTTGGGTAAACACATGTTGCAGGCTACGATGGTCTATGAATACTTCACACTTAACACCATAAAGATAGTCTCTGTAAATCTTTAGCACAAAGACCACCACTGCCAACTCTAAATCGTGGGTTGGGTAATTCTTCTTATGAGGCTTCAATTACATTAAATCATAAGCTATAACATTCCTGTCCTGTATCAACACAACACTCAAACCTGAATGTGAAGTATCACAACACATAATGAAATTTTTACCTTCAACCGGTAATGAAAGGATGTGAGCTGTAGTCAAAAGTGTCTTGAGATTTTAGAAGCTCTCTTCACACTTGTCAGACTAAACAAAAGGTACCTCCTTCTGAGTCAACCTTGTCAAGTGAGTAGCAATGGAAGCAAAATTTTTGACAAACCTGCGATTATAGCCTACAAGCCCTACAAAACTCCTAACCTCATTCACATAGCTAGGCCGGACCCAACTCTTAACTGCCTTGATCTTTTGGGGATCCACATCCTCTAACTACCATCCTTCTTCTTCATAAACAATATCGGAGCACCCCAGGGTAAGAACTAGGAAGAATAAAGTCCTTATTTAAAAGTTCATGAAGCCGAGTCTTAAGTTCCCTCAACTCTGCCAGAGTCATACTATAAGGAGGAATAGAGATTGGGTGAGTGACTGACTCCAAATCTATATAGAAGTCAATATCTTTATCCGAAGGCATGACAGGAAAATCCATCAGAAATACCTCCTGAAACTCAGAAACTACTAGAACTAACTCAATCGAAGGCGACTTCACACTAACAACCCTAAAATGAGCCAAAAAGGCTAAACAACCTTTTCTTACTAACTTTCTATCCCGAACAAAGGATATAATGTTCGCCAACTTAGGCCTGTACACACTTTCCCACTCTGGCCTATCCTTACTCGGAATCTGTAGAGTCACGGTCTTAGCATTATAATTCAACACAACATGATATGGAGACAGTCAAGTCATACCTAAAGTGATTTCAAAATCCAGCATGTCCAGAATTAGCAGATCTACCCAAGTCTGAAAACCCACAAAAACCATAGAACAAGTACGATATACATGAGTTACTACCACAGACTCTCCAACCGGGGTAGAAACATGAATAGGGGAATCCAGGACATCAAAAACCAAATCCAGACCCAAAACAAATTTCACAGACACATACGAATAAGTAGAACCTGGGTCAAATAACACAGAAGCTATCAAGTCACAAACTAGAATTGTACTTGTGATCACATCATCTGATGCCTCGGCCTCAAACTTTCCCAGGAATGCATAACAATGTGCCCTGTCATCAAACCGAGCAACCTCTCTGGCTAGTTATGCTACTCCCCTGCCTGTGCCACCATTTCCCTTATTCCCACAACCTCCCTGAATTACCTCGCCCACCATATGGATGACCCCTGCCTTAGCTACCTTCATTTGCCAGAACCACAACCTTAGTCTGCTGCGGAGTATGATTTCCTGCCTGCCTATGAGGATACTCCCTTTTGAAGTGACCTAGATCACCACAATTAAAGCAACCACGGCCAAGAGAAGGTCTGCCAGTAGAAGTATAAGAAGCTCCCTGGCCTCTAGGAGCTGAAAACTGTTGACTAGCTCCTGGACGACCACATATAGAAGCTGACAGAGCTGACTGAATAGGACGAGCAGAATACACTTGCTGGTTGTGACCTCTGGAGTAAGAACAACTGAAATTACCTTCATTTTGGGACTTCTTGGCTAACACCTTAGCCTGCCCAACCTGTCTGACCCCCTCCAGTTTCTTTACATAATCAGTCACCTTATTAAAACTCTTCCCTGCCGAGGTTATATGCACCGGCAAAACCTGCAACTCAATATTCAGACCCTTCATATAGAGATAAATCCTCTCCTCCTTAGTACCCAGAAGCTGAATAGCATATCGTGACAAGGCGTGAAATATATCCTCGTAGGCTAAAACAGACATGTTACCCTGCTCAAGAGCCAGAAACTCATCCTTCTTTCAATCCCTCAAAGTGCGGGGCACATATTTCTCAAATAATAGAACATGAAATTGTGCCCAAGTTATCGGAGGCAAAGTTGATGGACGACACTCTACATGAGCTATCCACCACTGCTTGGCATCACCCTAAAGCTGAAAAGTGACAAACTCTACCCCATGCTGCTGCACAATGCCTAACATATGCATTCTCTCATAGCAGTCCAAAATAAGCTCAAATGCATCCTTCTTATTTGTACCTTGAAACGTCGAAGGTTTCAGTTTCAAGAATTAGGTCAGCATCTCGTGCACAGTCCTGATCATAACAGGACCTAACATCAGATGGAATAAATCATCAGTACCCGATGCCATATCCATCCTAGGAGTCGCTGTAATAGCTGGTTGAGTGCCTAGAACCTGATCTGCTGTACCAGTAGGGGTGGCTCCAGTACCTCCCACCCCACTCAAAAAAGCCCACACCTGCTGAAACACCTTGAGAAATATAGGTGGAAGCCCTGCACCTCCATACGGTGCTGCCTCCTTTCATTTTGTGCCCTCCTCAAGTACAACCTCAACCTCCTCCTCAATAAGATCTTGGGGTGGCGGAGGGGTCGCTGCCCTTGGCCCTCCTGCTGTCTAAGCTCCACCCTTGGCGGGTGTTGCTCTTTCTCTGCCTCTACCCCTGCTCCTTCCCCTCCCTCTCCCTCTGGATGGTGGTTCTTCCACTGGAGCTGCCGCTCTCGCTCCGTTATGCCTTGTATCAACTATCTGCGAACAAAAGAGTGAAGGGAGTTAGATACCAATTTGTATCACCTGATTCCAGTTGGAATCAAGTTATAGCATGAAGGAAGAAGGAAGAGATAGTTTCCTAAAGTACTATAGCCTCTCAAAAAAAATATACAGACATCTATGTATTGTTCCGCAAGACTATACTAGACCCATTTTGGTATGACGAGATCAACGAACCTAGGGCTCTTATACCATCTTTGTCATAAACCAAACTGCTGCGAGTGACACCCCACCCAAAAACACCAGATAAGAGAGCCAATAACGCAACTCAACACTTAGCAAAACTAACAGCTCAAAACCAGATGCATTAAAGTAAACTAGCATTCATAGCCAAAATACTAATAAATAAGATCCTGCGGAAATAACCCTAGAATCTGAAAGTCATTGTACCAAAACATCTACTAATGTCTAGAGTGCGGGGATGTAATCCCAAAAAAAATGAGTCTAAGTCCAAAACAATAGACTAGAGATGTACTAGATGAAACCATGGTAGCCTGGAAGAAGCAGCTCACCCTTGGAATCTGAAATCGTCGGGACTACAACTGAGGTCGCGTAGCAGCCGTTAGAATATGTCTTGTACTCACAAAAGGAAAGAAAGTGCAGTATCACTACACAACACCACAATGTAATGGTAGGATCATCTCCCAGCTCTAATAAACACCATATGAATAATAAACCAAAGCTGAGTAAATTAGTACAAACATGTAATACCAAGCCAACAATATAACCCCAGACTCTTAGTCTTTCTTCTAACTTACTAACCACATGAAACAGGTTTAATAACCACCACAATAATAAACAATGATAATAATCATATACCCTTTTTAAGTGACCCGGACCAACCAATGGTCCCTAGAACAACACCTAAGTGTTTAACATGCAATTCCCGATCTATGCAAGGACCAACCCTACATTTAAGTACAACTACCCGGCCTCTCATGGACCAATATGCAATAATCACAATTTCAATAATCAATCCGGTCCACTCATGGAACCATCGACAAAATACAATCAACAAGTGTAATTAAACCCATACCAGGCGTGGTACCCGAGACAACCATTATAGAATCTGTACCAGGCGTGGTACCCGAGCCAACTGATAAGTATCCCATACTAGGCATGGTACCTGAGACAAACAATAAGTATCCCAAACCAGGTGTGGTACCCGAGCAAATTGAATGTCACATACAGTCCAAAGAGTCAACAATTAATGAACAAAATCACACTTGTAAACCAACAAGCAACCCAACCAAGTTTATTTCACATGATTGACACCCGGATATTTAGACATTCATAATTCCATTCCCTAAGTATGCAATACACATACAATACTAAGCGACAGTTGTATGAACACATATTGATTTGGGAAAAATAATAACTATCACCTACCTCGGATACCCTGAAGCTCTACTTCACCCCAGCTTTCCCATTTTCCTAAGCTTTCACTTATTTTTTGTATAAAAATGATCACACAATACTGTAATCAGTCTAAATGGCCTAATAATACCTGGATTGTACACAATCCTAATCCCCAGGACAAACCATAATCATTCCACCCATCCCAAGGTTTTTCCACCATTAATTCACCTAAAACTATCATTTTTACGGATATAATAAGCAATTTATGATGTTTTCATCATGAATGATCAATTATAAATAATACCCAAGAACCTCTACACCCTAGAATCTCCATTACCCCAGATTCTAACATCCTAGGTCAACCCAAGCTTTCCCACAAGCCCAAAATTATTGATTATAAAGTCTGGGAATCAAAGTACTAGAGTAGGGGAGTAAAATCCTTACCTTTACGATGAAGTTTGATGGAAAATCAGTAGAAATCACCCCTCATCACCTCTGCCCTTCTCCAAAATGTTCTTGAGAATTTCTGAACATTTTTGGGAAATTTTCTGCACTTACAATGACCTATTCCGCTATAGCAGTCCCCACTCTGCTATAGCGGTGCCGTAGTAGCGGACTCAACCATTATGATGGTGTTGACCAACTTTGACTTCCGCTGTAGTGGAAATTTCTCCACTATAGTGGTCATCACTGTAGCGCGGTAACGGGGAATAAAACCTCAAAGAATCCCTCAAAAGTGCCTATTTTACAACACACTTTAAAACCTGATGTTCTAAACCAACCCTTTCACGTCAACTTTGATATCGAGAGTTCTACTCGCCCGAATTCACTTCCAAAAGGTCCCCCAGACTCCTTAATGTCTTAAATAATAGAAAAAATAGCTCACTTCAAGACATTTTATCCAATCCTCACCCGGATTGTCCTAGACTATACCTTGCTCAGAAATCGTCCGAGACTAGCCTAGCGTAAAAATTCCAACTTCCAAACCCGAAAGTTTTCTAACCCTAAACTTTGCATGAATGGTTTACCTATAATGATAGAACAGGTCATTACACAAATAAATTGCATTCATCATAATACTTATGTCAAGATTAAAAGTAAAAGTACATTTAATGATCTAGAGAAGTTATTTTATAAATATTAAGAAAATAAATAATCATCTCTACATGGCCCGTTCAATACACATAAAGTGTACTAGCACAAGAAATTAGAATCTGAACACTCTCATAATTAAAATTAAATTATTTATTAATCTTGTGTTACAATCATCAAGATGTTTGTTCAGCTTTATCTTTGATCGTGAACATGAATTTATAACTAATAAGAACCGATAATATAATCTTCTGTGCATGAGCTAAAAAACTCCATACACTAAATTGTCTACTATATAAGTAAAGAACGCACGGAGACAAATATAATCTATTTAATTTTTATTAAGATTAAATAAATAATTATTTCTATAATAAATACTATATCTAAACACATAGTTAATAGAATATATCCCAACAATCTTTCACTTAAACTTTTACCATGTTGTAAAATACGAGCAATATATTGAATAATATAAAGCAAGAACTTGAGACAATAGATATAAGAGGGAATGCCATTCTTATTTCTTTCTTCTGTATTGTAGTGTGTTCTTATGTGATTAAAAATACTCATTTATGTAGGGTAGAACTTCATCCAAAAGTTACAAGATATAAATAGTTTCTTAAATACAGACATGAATAAACTAAGATGGACATCCACTTTAATGAATACATTGAATTCATAACACCTCCCTTGGATGTCCATAGATAATGTGCCTCGTTAAAATCTTACTAGGTAAAACCAAGTGAGAAAAAGCCTAGTAAAGAAAAAAGAGTACACATAGCTTGTAATACGCCTTGAGTGCTGCCTCATTAAAAACCTCACTAGGAAAATCTAATGGGACAAAACCTTGATTAAGGAAAATAACTCATTTGTACCCCACTGATATTATATATTTACCTTCAGACTACAAGTCCAAATATTCACTTATTCAAGTGACACAAAATACTTGAATACATATTTTATTTGGCTAATTATTTATCTGTCAATACTTTTTGACAGATTTGAATTCAAGATTCTCGATGCCATTTATAATGTTGAGTGCTATATTATATCAAATATACCATTGATAGTCATTTGATATCGATTCCAATACGACATAACTTATCAAGATCTCTTCATATTCATTATTTTCAGGTACCTGAACTTTTGCAAGGTTTTATGAAGTGTTATGTCGTGGTGCTCTTTCAAAGCACTTGCCTCATTATCATGACCATTTTGATCATTTGCTTCTCTCTTTCTTCAAGGAGTTTTACCATTGGATCTGATTGATCTGTCATGCTTTAGGCGTGTCATAGACTCCGTCCTTCAAGGACTTCTCATTGGAGAGCATATGCAACTGGATTATAACATAGGGTCAGCAAATGCATCTGACAATTGATTTACAATATTTTACAGATAAATTATCCCTTGAACTTCAAGTTCACATTTTTTTATCAGGATCTAGATAATTCAATTCATACATAATTTCCAGCTGCTAGCCATTTCTCCTCCTAATGTTAGAAAATCTAACATTTACCCCAACCTCATTTGGGGACCCATCTTTGTGCGTGATGGAGAAATTGAGTCATATATCGCACATTCAAATTTCTTGATGGAATATATTTGTCTCCTTACCCTGAACCAATTATGATAGGAGAACTTTGTTGGCTTGATGCATACAAGTGCTGCTACTTTTGAAATAACACATCTCATATCAAATTTTTTTTGGGAGATTTGTTCTCATAATTAATGGTTTAGCTATAATTGGGGGCATACAATTTCTGCTAAACCAACTAGCATTATCAACATAATTTATAGTTTGGAACCATACTCTTAATTTAAGAATTTGAGCAAACAACCTTGCACAAATCTAAACTGCAAGTTGATAGAAAAGCACATGTGACCATTTCATAGATGCATCTATTAAACCATATAATAGTAATCGACCCCCATGACAGGTGAAGGGGCCCATATACACCCTTTTATACGTTCCAAAAATTCAGGGGATACAATCCCAATCTTAGCTGGTACAATAATTAATTTATTATGAGAACAAGCAACATAAGAGAATTCGTGAAGAACTTTTTATTTCTTAAATATATAACCACATGAATTTCTCAATTATTCTTGCATCACATTTGAACCGAGATGGTCAACTGATCATGCCAATAAATATTTATTTATGTAAACTTATAGTTTACTATCGCATGTGATTTTATCACCATGACCATATCTGTGTACTACAAACAAGAGAAGAAGATGGGTGACCTTTTACATAAATATTTATTACCCGCTTCGATTGTAGTAATATGAAGATATATGTAATACCCCAAAATTTTGAAGCAACTTTTTAACTTGAATTCCTAAAGTTTTCTGAAGTTCCTAGGATCCATGGGCCTAAACCATGAGCCATGAATGGAACCATGGGCCATGGAAATGACTCATGGAAGCAGACCTGCAAGTCCATTCTCTGTTCTAAAAACCACAGCTGGATCCACGGGTCGTAGATCAAACCACGAACCGTGGTTTCCCATCATGGAAATCAGACTGATGGTCATCATTTCCTTCAGGAACAACAGACAGGTTCTATGGAATGTGAATTGTTCCATAGACCATGAAACCCATCCGTGGAAATCAGACCCGCAACCTTACTTTTAGCTCATGAATCATGACCCAAACCACGAGCTGTGGTTCCATCTATGATCCATAGATGGGGTCCGTAGAACCTGAAGCTGAGGTTCTTCAATGATTTTTCCAGCTTATTTCTCAGGGGTATTTTTGTAATTTCATTCTTTTAACTCCTAAGTTAAGTCATTTTGGGTAATTTTAGAAGAGTTTTATTCCCATTTATACTAAGTGCTCTTCCATTCTCTCAATCAAGTTCTAAAAGAGGAAAAGGAGCTCAATTCTCCCAAGCTTCAAGTTAGGGTTCCATCTTCAAGTCTCCATCCCCAAGCTCTAGGTTAAGAAAGCTTCACGTTCGGTATATGGGCATTCAATAAGGAATTTCTTTCACCCTTATTCCCAAAAACCCCAAGTCTTTATTTGATTTCATGAATTTCTCAGATTAGGGTTCTTACTCAATTTTATGGATTTCTGTAAATTCGTTTTTCTCATGATTCTCCTATGATTTCTAATTCTAATTTCATTATTTTGCATGAGTTTTTAAAAGTGATTACTTATCTCATGATTTGAAGCATAACCCTAACCCAATTTTTACATGCATGGCTTGTTTTAAGAAAATTGGCATGTTTAAACAATATAATCTTATGTATTGCATGCCTAGTTCCTATTTTTATGAATTGTATAAGATTATATATTTGAACTAGTTCCACGCAAGATATTATGATATATCTACTATGAAAGATATGACATCCTGATGTTCCATTAATACTGATGAATTATCTTTGTAAAAGTAAGATTTTTGGATATAATGAAGATTCAGAATTGCCATTATGACTATGAATAAGTTTTAACATCTAGATATGTCGCATGTATGTGAGCACTATGATATATATTTTAGAGTAGTATTTAGCATCGATGAGGGTTCTAAATAACCCAAGTCCAAAACTACATTGCCACCATAGGTTGCCCTTTGTAGCTTATTTCAAGATCCTTATGAACATGGTTCTAACCTTGGCCGGTTAGGACATACTTTTTTGGCGTGGGTGTATGACACTAGACTCTATGGTGCTCAACATGGTTAACTGTTGGTTAAGAAAAACTCCCGTATAGATGTCTTCAAGCTACTAAGTTACATGATATTCTATTTTGAAGATTGGATTATTATTTCATGACTTATGCTCAATTTATGATATTTACTTATGATTTCTTCCAACTATGCATGGACTCATCTTTAAGCATGGTTTCAAGTGTGTTTAATCATGACATTTCATAAGCTCGCATACTTAGTACATCCTATAGTACTGACACATACTTCTTGTGCTGCATCCTATCATGATGCAGATTCAGGCTCTCGCTCTCAAGTTCGTGGCTAAAGATTGTCGGTTATCCAATCACTTTTGGTGAATCCTCATCCTTCGAGGAATGGTTGCGAACTTTGGTTGTCTTTAGACAATCTCTTCAGTACTTAGAGTTAGCTGGGATCTTGTCCCAACAACTCATTTTGTCAGTGTTAGAGGCTTTTCAGACATACCTAGATATTCTGTGTTTTGATATTTCAGATTGTTGTTCCTAGACTTATGCTTTGTTTATATCTATGGAGTTACCCTTTCCTATTATTAAGCTTCCGCTCATTTTATTATGTTATGATTAAGTCATGCTAATGCCAAGGGTTAACTTGAGATCACCTGTAGTCTCGAGTCCCGTGTTACGTCCAGGGGGTAGCCTCGAGGCATGACAATATAAAATCTTCCAATAATTTATAGCCTCAATATAATTTATTTGGTGAATGCCTTTAAAAGTTAATAAGTTTCTTTTGAGACTTACTACATCTTCAATATTATGAACAATTTTATTCCTTCGTGTAGTAATACATTAGCTGTTTTGGAGATTTACCACATATTCCATAATATCATCCATATGGTGAACATCTCCTTTTAGGGAGAAAATTATTTTCATGGCCAAAACTTTTATAGACAAGAATAATTTTTTGCTTTTACCCTTAGTAGATCATGATAAGACATGCTACAACGCTAATGACCTTGTACACCAAAATAAAATTTATGTATTTCTCTCAAATCTCATGTAGAAGTGAGTTTTGGTATTTATCCAATCTTACATGAGCATATCCTTATCCATAATTTTTATCACATCTTGACACATTCATTTTCAAGAATGGTCGAGCATCTATGATGCTTATCACAAGTCTCATTCTTTTCAAGGAATGTACTATAACCATATATATGTGCTTCATAATTTTTTATTAAATTCTTATTGTCATGATTTGAAATTTGTCACATTTACATAACACACCTCAACATCACTTTGAAAAGCCAAATGTACCACCATTTTATATCCTTTTATTTTGATGGAGGATTTATAAAACTTATCAAATTAGATCGCATGACAACTGCGTGCCCAATACCTTTCAAATCAAATTGATTGTAATTATTGCCTTCACCTTTTGAAGGACTATTTTGAGAACCCATAATATTCTTCCTCTTATAATTACCATAATGATGATGATAAATACTACGTCCCTTTTCCACGTCCATATCCATTCATACGGTGTTGATAATTATTTAGTCTTCTTTAAGACTTTTGATCTATCGCTCTCACATTCACTTTTGGGAATAAAGCAAATTCAGTGGGATGAGTTCACGACCTAAACCACCACGAGTGGCACCCACCCTAACCCCCGGTGAGTGAATCAAGTACCCAAGTCAACACTTATCAAAACTAAGCAGCTAGAATCGATTTGCATTTATTAAAAGCAAGATTCATAACCAAAAGTAAATGATAAAAATCCCTGTGGAAATAACCTCTAGAATTTGAAATTCGTGTACCAAAATATCTAACATAAGTCTAGAATAAGGGGATGCAACCCCAAAAATAACAAAGTCTGAGTTCGAACAATGGACTAGAAGAAAAGATAGATGAACCCATGGTAGCCCGGAAGAAGCAGCTCAGGAAGCGTCCGTGTCACAACTGAGGTCACGCAGCAGCCGCTGGAATATGCCCTGTACTCAACAAAAGAAGAGCAAGTGCAGTATTAGTATACAAAAATAACAGTGTACTGGTAGGATCATCGGTCAGCTCCAATATACGAAATATGAACAAATAATAATAACTTAGTAAAATAGGACAAAACATGTATAAAAAAAGTCAGTGAATATAAGCCAGACTCCCAGTCATCAACTGAACTTATTAAACACATGAGATATATCCAAAACCACAACAACAACAATATATGCGACTCCATACACCATTCAAGTAACTCGGACCACCCAAAGACACCTAAGACATCATCTACAGTGTTTAACATGCAATTCTGATCTACACCAGAACCACCCAGCATTTAAGCACAACAACTCGGACACTCATGGACCAATATGCAATAATTACATCACAAGAAATAAACTCGGCCCACTCATAGAACCAACATACAAAGCATAATCAAACATGTATCAGACATGATACACAAGCCAACCATAATAAACCCTATACCAAGCGTGGTACCCAAGGCAATCGATAGATATCCCATACCAGGCATGGTACCTGAGCCAACCAATAATCTGTACTAGGCATGGTACCTGAGCCAATCGAAGAAATAGAGATATCATCGAATCACAAACACAATGAACACAACCACACTTGTAAAACCAACAAGCATATAAAACAAGTTCATTGCATGAGATTAACAACAAGATATCATTTCACATCAATTCTATTAATCCCTAGACACGAAATATACAACTAATACTAATTAAATAGTTAACATGTACACATATTGTAATTGGAAAATAATTCAACCATCACCTACGTCGAATCATGTCCGAATCCTCTACTAGACTGGAGCTTTCTCATTTCTTGAATTTCTAGCTTGTTCTTGTTCTAAAAACAAATACATAATACAATTATCAACCCTAGTGGCCTAAATATTTCTAGATTATATCTTAATCCTAAATCCCAGGCCAAACTCATGATCATTCTACTCAACCTAGGGACTTTCCATAAATAATTTGCCTAGAACTACCAACATTATGGTTATAATAGCAAATTACGGTATTAAAATCATGAATTAAATAGTTTATACCCAAAACCCAAGGTTTCTACACCTAACATTCCTTGTTACACTAGATTTTCCATCCTAGGTCAAGCCAAACCCTCCCCAAAGCTTGTAACTATCGATTCTAAGGTATAGAAATTGAAGTACTAAATTAGGGGAATAAATTACTTACCTTTACAAGGAATCTTGGTGGAAAATCACTAGAAATCTCCCCTATTTGCCTCTTCCCTTTCCCAAAACATTCTTGAGAAATTCTGAATATTTTTGGGAAAGTTTCTACATTTACAGAGACTTATCCTGCTATAACGGCCCAATCCCGCTATGGCGGCTTCGCCATAGCGGTAGCCGCCTGCTATAGCAGGGTTGGCTGCCTTTGACTCCCGCTATAGCCAGAATTTCTCTGCTATAGCAACATTATTGTAGCAGTGTGTCACCCACTATAGCTGCTACAATAAGATAGAACTTCAGGAATCCCCCCAGTTTTTCCCATTTCACAACACACCTTCAAACCTTCATATTCCAGACCAACCTCTTCATGTCAAGTTCGATATCAGGAGTTCTACTCACCCGAATTCATTTCCAAAAAGTCCTATGTACTCCTTAACATCTTAGGTAATAGAAAAACTAGCTCAACCTTAGACATTTTACCCAATCCATTCCTGGATTACCCTAGACCTTACCTCACTTAGAATTCATTCGAGACTAGCCTAGCCAAAAAATTCCAACTCCCCAACCCAAAAGTTTTCTAACCTGTTTCTTTGCATGAATACCTTACCCATAATGATGGGAAGGGCCATTAAAACATATACCAGTTTACCCATTATTCATCTTCGAATGATGAAACACGAAAAATATGAGCTAAAAAGAGAAGATGGCAGTACCTGAATCTTCAAATAAGTGAGGGTACTTGTCTAGCATGCCCTTCTCGATTTCCCAAGTGGCTTCCCTAACAAGATGATGCTTCCATTGAACCTTCACCTATCTGATTTCCTTTATCCTCAACTTCCAGACATCCCGATCAAGAATAACAATTGGCTCTTCCTCATACTAAAGGTCCTTATCTAGAAAGACCGAATCCCATTTGATGATGTACTCCCCATCCCCATGGTATCTTTTCAACATGGATACATGGAAAACTGGATGGACTCCGGACAAACTGGGCGGCAATGCTAACCTATAAGCTATCTTCCCCACACTTTTTAGAACCTCAAATGGACTGATATATCGAGGGCTAAGCATACCCCTCTTGCCAAACCTTATTACTCTTTTCATCGGCGACACTTTCAGCAGAACCTTCTCACCAACATGAAAAAACATGTCCCTTACCTTATGATCTGCATACTCTTTTTTCCTACTCTGAGCTGCCAATAACTTGATTTGAATACCTCTCACCTTTTCCTGAGCTTATTTCATCAAGTCAACACCCAAAAGTTTCACATCGCCTGCCTCGAACCACCCTATGGGCAATCTACATCTCATCCCATGAAGTGCCTCGAATGGTGCCATATCAATACTGGAGTAATAACTGTTGTTGTATGAGAATTCACACAACGGTAAGAACTAATCCCAATGGCCTCCAAAATCAATCCCACATGCTCTCAGCATTTCCTCCAGCACATAAATCGTTCTCTTCGATTGACCATCCATTTGAGGATGAAAAGCTATGCTAAAAGTGAGTTGCGTGACTAACTCTTCCTGTAACTTGCCTAAAACTTAGAAGTAAACTGCGTACTTCTGTCTGAAATGATGGAAAGGGGCACCCCGTGCAGCCTCACTATTTCCTTGACATAGATTTTGGTCAACTGATGGGAGTTATAATCCACCCTGACTGGAATGAAATGGGATAATTTAGTCAGCCTATCTATGATGACCTAAATTGATTCATACTTCTCCAAGGTCATAGAAAGACCTACCACAAAGTCCATGGCTATCCTTTCCCACTTCCACTCAGGAATGGGCATACTTTGAAGCAATCATGCAGGCGTTTGATGCTCATAGTTCACCTGGTGACAATTTTGACACTTGAACACATATTAATCTATGTCTCTCTTCATCCCAGGCCACCAATAAAGTTGCTTCAAGTCCCGGTACATTTTGGTTATGCCCGGATTAATCGAGTACCGTGAACCATGAGCTTCTGCCAACATATTCAAAACCAAGTCATCAACTCAAGGAACATAAATCTACCCTCTAAATCTTAGCACCCCATACACGTCAAACATTGTTTCCGGGGCCTCCCAAGATAACACCTTGTTCCGGAGATTTTTCAATTGCACATTCTTAAACCTTAGGCCTTGATGTCCTATATAAATGTGGGTTTAACCTTAATGTTGTCCAATACTCTACGCTTTTATAAAATTCCCCACTGCATGAACTTGGATGCTAGATTCTGAATCTCCCTAGCCAAGCTTAGACACCCCCAAACAGGCCAAACTTCCCATGCTAACCATTTTCCGGCTCAATGCATCTGCCACCATATTAGCCTTACCTAGATGATACTAGATAGTCACAACATGATCTTTCAACAACTCCATCCATCTCTTCTATCTTAGATTCAAATCCTTCTGAGTAAACACATGTTGCAGGCTGTGAAGTTCTGTGAACACTTCACACTTGACATCATAGAGATAATGTCACCAGATTTTAAGTGCAAATACCACCACTGGCAACTCTAAATCATGGGTTGGGTAGTTCTTCTCATGAGACGTCAACTGCTTTGAAGCATAAGCTATGACATTCCTGTCCTGCATAAACACAACACCCAAACCCAAATGTGAAGCATCATAAAATACAATAAAGTACTTACCTTCCATCGACAATGATAGGATAGGAGATGTAGTCAGAAGTGTCTTGAACTTTTGGAACCTCTCCTCACACTTGTCAGACCAAACAAATGGTACCTCCTTCTAGGTCAATCTTGTCAAGTAAGTAGCAATGGAAGTAAAGTTCTTGAAAAATCTGCGATAATAACTAGCAAGACCCACAAAACTCCTATCCTCAGTCACAGAGCTAGGCCAAACCCAATCCGTAACTACTTCAATCTTTTGGGGATCCACCATCACCCCTTTTTCTGAAACCAGATGTCCTAAGAAAATAACCAAATATGACAAAGATTCTTACTTCAAAAACTTGGCATACAATTTCTGTCCCTTCAAAATCCCCAGAACAATATGAAGTGCTCTGTATGCTCCTCTTTACTCTTAGAGTAAATCAAAATATCATCTATAAATACAATCACAAAGGAATCCATAAATGACTTGAAAACACCATTTATCAAACTCATGAAAGCCGCGAGTGCATTGGTCAACCCAAACGACATTACCAAGAACTCAAAATGGCCATATCGAGTTCTAAAAGCTGTTTTAGATATATCCCCAGGCCTAATTTTCAACTGATGGTACCCTGACCTCAAGTCAATCTTTGAAAACACCAAAGCACCCTCCAACTGTTCAAAATAGTCATATATGTGAGGTAAAGGATACTTATTTTGGATGGTAACCTTGTTCAATTGTCTGTAGTCTATACACATCCTCATACTACCATCATTCTTTTTCACAAAAAAAGACCAGAGCACCCCAAGGAAAAACACTAGGATGAATGAATCCCTTAACTAGAAGTTCTTGAAGTTGAGTTTTTAGTTCCCTCAACTCTACTAGAGCCATACGATAAGGAGAAATAGAGATTGAGCGAGTTCCCAACTCCAAATCTATATTGAAGTCAATGTCCCTTTCCGAATGCATACCAGGCAAATCTGCAGGAAATACCTCCTGAAATTAAGATGCCACTAGGACTGACTCAATAGAAGAGGGCTCCGCACTAACATCTCTAAAATGAGCCAGGAAAGCTGAACACCCCTTTCCCACTAGTTTCTTAGCCCGAATAAAGGATATGATCTTCACTGTCTTAGGCGTGTACATATCTTCCCACTCTAGTCTATCCCTACTCGAAATATCTAGAGCTATTTTCTTAGAATTATAGTTTAACACAACATAATAAAGAGACAACCCAGTCATACCCAAGATCAGATCAAAGTCTAGAATATCCAAAATTACCAAATCTACCCACTTCTGAAAACCCACAAACACCACAGAGCATAAATGATACACATGGGTCACTACCACAGACTTCCTAATCGGAGTAGATTCATGAATAGAAAAATCAAGAACATCACAAATCAAGTCCAGACCCAAGAAAAATCTAACAGATACATATGAATATGTGGAACCCGGATCAAATAAAATAGAAGTCATCCAATCACAAACGAGAATAGTATATGTTATCACAACATCTGACACCTCGATCTTAGACTTCCCTGGGAAGGAATAACAATGAGCTCTATCATTAATCTAGGCAACATCTCTAACTGGCTGTGCTGCTTGCCTCCCCTTGTTACCAATATATCTGTTTCCATGGCCTCCTTGATTATTACCTCGCCACCCTGTGGGCATCCCCTGACATTTCCATATCTACCCACTGGAACTACAGCCTTAGTCTGCTGCTGCACCTGATTACCTGGTTGTATGAGAGGGCATTCCCTTTTAAAATGGACTAGATCACCACAATGAAAGCATCTCCGATCAAGAGAGGGCTTGCTGGCAAAAGAATATGAAGCTTCTTGACCTCTAGGAGCGAAGACTACTGAATAGCCCCTATAGAAGTTGGCAAGGCCGACTGAATAGGATGAGCCATATGGATCTACTAACTGGGACCTCTAGAGTAAGAACTACTGAAGTTACCCTTATTCTTGGACCTCTTAGCTAATTCCTTAGCCTGCCCAACCTGACTGACCCCCTCAAGTTTCTTTACATAGTCAATCACCTCATTAAAACTCTTCCTTGCAGAAGTCATGTGTATGGACAGAACCTGCAACTCAGTATTCAGACCTTTAACATACAGACAAATTCTATCCTCCCTAGTACCTAATAGTTGGGTTGCATAGCAAGATAAGGCATGAAACTTAGCCTCATAAGTTGCAATAGACATGCTGCCTTGTTCAAGGGCTAGAAACTCGTCCTTCTTGCAATCTCTGAGAGTATGAGGCACATAATTTTCAAGAAAAGGGCATGAAATTGAGCCTAAGTCATCGAAGGCAAAGATGATGATCGACACTCTACATGAGCCCTCCACCACTTCTTGGCATCACCCTACAACTGAAAAATCACAAACTCCACCCTATGTTGTCGTATAATACCGAACTTATGCAATCTTTGATAACAATCTAGAATAAACTCAAGGGCATCCTTATTCACTGTACCATGAAATGACAAAGGTTTCAACTTCAAGAACTTAGTCAACAGCTCATGCTCGATCCCGATCATGACAGGGCCTTGTACTGAATAGAAAAAAGTATTTATACCTGAAGCTTTATCCATCCATGGGTTGTGGAAATAGCGGGTTGGGCACCCAAAACCTGAGTAGCCGGCATAGTGGGAGTAGCTCCAGTACCCGCCAACCCACTCAAAAATGCCAACACCTGCTGAATAACCTTAGACGACATAAGGGGAAGACCTGCACCTCCAACCGGTGCATTCACATCTAGTTCTGCGCCATCTTCATGCACTATCTCAACCTCCTCCTCAACATGATCCTGGGGTGAGGGAGGGGTTGTTGGCCTTAGCTCAGCCGCTGCCTGAGCTCCACTCCTGGTGGGTGTTTCTCTTCCTCTGTCCCTGCCCCAACCCCTTCCTCGCCCTTTTGCTACCGGTCCCACAGTTGGAGCTGTTGTCCTTGCTCTATTTTGTCTAGTGTTAACTATCTGTGGACAAAAGAATGAAGGAAGTTAGATACCAATTTGGATCGCCAGATACCAATTGAAATCAAGTTATAACACGAAGAAAGAAAGAAGAGATAGTTTCCTAAGTCATGTAGCCTCCCGAAGAAAAGTACAAATATCTCTGGACCATTTTGCAGGACTCTACTAGACTCATTTTGGTATGACAAGATCAATGAACCTAGGGATCTGATACCATCTTTTCATGACCTAAATCGCAATGCGTAGCACCCTTCCTAACCCCTGGTGAGCGAACTAAGTACCCAAGTCTACACTTATCAAAACTAAGCAGCTAGAACCAGTTTGCATTTATTAAAACCAAAATTCATAACCAAAAGTAAATGATAAAAATCCCTACGGAAATAATCTCTAGAATCTTAAAGTCGTGTACCAAAATATCTAACATAAGTCTAGAATACGTGGATGCAACCCCAAAAATAACAAAGTCTGAGTCCGAACAATAGACTAGAAGGTAGGATAGATGAACCCATGGTAGCTCAGAAGAAACAACTCACTTTGGATTCAGGAATTGTTTGTGTCACAACTGAGGTTGGTGGGTCCCACTACCCTATTGACATACACATAGTTAGGTTATATCTAATATGTTTTACAATGTCTGCAGGGAGTAGATCCTATTGTAACAACCCTCATGGTTGTTTTTTTTTCCAGATTTTTGCATTTTAAACCATTTTACTCTTTTTCGCAGTTGCTTTATGATATTTATAGTCTATGGGGATGGGTAGTACGACTCTCAAGGTGGTTGATTGAGAAATATGCAATTTTTTCATTTTAGAAGGTTTGAAAGTTGATATGGTTGACTTTAGTCAACATCTATAGAAGTTGAGTTCATATCGAAATTCCATCAGCTCCAAAACGTGATTTTTGGGTTAGTAAGACTATTGGTATGGGTCCTAAGATATTCAGATGAGTTTTGGAAGATTTTTTAAGTTTTAGAAGTTGAAAACTTAAGAGAGTTGGCCAAAGTCAACATTTAGAGTTAGAAAGGTCATTTCCAAGTTTTGATGATTCCACTAGGTCTGGAGGGTGATTTTTGATCAAGTTGAAGGTTTGATTCAGTTCCTGAGGCTTTTGGATGAGTTTTGAGTCGTTGTTTAAAAGTTTGGAAAATTAAGAGATTTCAAAGTTAAGAGTTAACTTCGGTCAACATCATGTCAAGATGAACCCATTTGGGTGTTTTAATAATTCCATTGAGTTCAAAATGTTGTCTTCAAGCTAGTAGAATATTTGATTTGTGTCCATGACTCTTGAGTGAATTTTTAACATTTTGGGTGCTTTGACCTTGTTTAATAAAAAATGTGTTAATCAAAAGGTCCATTTTTAGTTCTAGATATTGAAAAATTATTTTGAGACTTTCAAAATTTTGAGCATAAATTAGAGGACTGATTTGAAAAGTGTGGTGTAATATTGATAAGTTGAGAACAGGTTTTTATCGATGAACATGAAATAATTCTTTAACGAGCAAAAAATATATTTTACTACGCAAACGAGTATGAAATAGAGTTTCAATTGAACGATTAGATCTGTATCATTATTTAAGACTAATAGGAAAAGAATAAGTTCATTTCAATATTGTATGAGAGATTTATCGTCATTTTAGTGAAAATAAATATGGTTGGTGCAAAATTTCTGGTGCATTAATAGCTGATGCAGATTCTCTGAACAATATATTTAAATTTTAAATTGTATTTATTTGATATTTTGAGCATATTTGGAGTTCTAGTGATCAAAATTAAGTGATTTTCGCGACATTCTTCTTGGTTTAATAAGGGGGTAAGTATCGAATCTTTATTTTGATATTCTTCCATGATTTCTTCATGAGCTAGTTTTCATTTTTATTTGTGGGTATGTTGGAGAAGAATTGGGATTTTGTCGATTCAGACTTAGTTTTTGATGAAATTTCATATCTAAGATCCTTATGTTATGTGTAAACTGATTTTGGCATAAAATTATTGATTTATCAATTATTTCATCATTTTAAACCACATATGAACATGGAAAATGGGGACTTTGAGCCTAAAGTTAAAAAATCAAATTTTGATGGTATGAGGGTCGGTTTGAACTCCGTTTTGACAAAATTTTATATTAAGCTTCTTACATTATGGATAACATGATATTAAAGAAAATTTTAGCTTTTCCCTTTTGGGCTCGGGGTTGAGATTTGGGTTAACTTTTTGCACAAGGAGTAAAAGTATAGCAATATGGGTGTCTATGATTTGTTTTCTTAGGTTGAATACATATTTGATCATATTGGACTCATTCGGAGGGTCTACATAATTTTAAATCTTTGGTTTTACTTCTCGGACTTCCTTTAAGGCAAGTTGAGACTTTATTTGACTTTTTTTTGAAGTGTTTATGTGCTAGTTGCCTGTATGGGGAGTAATGTGGAGATGTGGTACCATCTAGATGAAATGACGAGCATTTTTGAGAGTACCAATGTTATGTGAAGGGTTAAAACTAACTGATAGACTTGGTTAGACTACTTTCCCCTATTCTTGATAGTTGGGTTATTGTGTAAAGAACTGGGAAGTGATTTATCGAGCGCGATAGTTATTGATGATGATTTTTCTCCCTTTTGTGAGCTTGCTTCGGGAAAATTGAGAGAGATTGTTGGTATTTGGGCTTGTGGCCTGGGTTTTTAAGTTGAGTATGGCCTTGTTTGACTTATTCGGATATTTGAATCCTATTTTTCTATGTGAATCATACATAATAATTCATATTCATTTTATGGACTTGTGAAAGAGATATTTTTAGAAGAATATTTTAAAATGACTTGCATGCCCGATGACAAAGTGTATTCTAGGTGGATTTTTATGATTTTTCACTTGCATGTCTGATGAGAATTTTTTTTGGAGGGATGTACCGATTCATGATTTGTATGCCCGATGAAAAATTATTTTAGATAGGATTCGTGAGTCCCATCTAGGTATACGGGACAGCGAGTGTGTACCGGTATATACATATGCATCATATGCATACATCTCATCATCTTCATTTGACTTATACTAATACTTGTTGTGAGAAGTGATTGAGTGATTTCCTACTTTTACTCTGAGTTGAAGTGTTTGAGGGCTTTTGTACAGCATTACATCCTTATTATTGTTGTTTGACCGTTAGATTAGGTGTGGTTTTCTAGATTCGTCATGTATATGAGAATAGAATCGATAGTAAAATATTAGGTGTTTCTTGCCATTGTTTTGAATTAGGGTCAGTTGATGATGTTGCTGAGTACATGTGGATTAGTACTCACACTTGTTTATTTTTGCACTTTACGTGCAGGTACTAAACTGATTGTTCTCGGGTGCTGAGTTAGAGTCTGTGCTTGGGTTATCTCACCAAGATGTAGAGGTAGTTGCTGATTGTTCCTAGTTTCTACTAGATCTCCTCTATCTTTTTTATTTATGTTTTCTTTCCTTATGTTGAGATACGTAGACTCCAATTGTGTTAAGTTATCCTTAGTGGCTTGTACTTTGTGACTTTCTATTTTTGGGTAGTGTTAGTGACTTTTGTACTTCCTCATGAGTTGACATATGCGAATTTGTACTAAGACTTGATATTATCATTTCTTCTGCATATTTACCTTGTGTTTTATCATTTGCATGTTGAGTTGGCTTATCTATAGAGGAGGTATGATAGATGTTATCACGACTTGAGTTTTGGGACGTGAGACCTGCATTCTACTGGTAATCCATTCTACCCCTTCCATGAAGAATTCAAGGTCTCCTACCACTTCATTATAACAAAATTCGAATCTGCCACATGATAGAGAGCCCTTAATTTGGTCAAGTTATCAAACCAAATGTTTGAAGAGCCCATAATTGCTTCCCACCAAATTTGTTGATCTATTTCTTCTTTTGCCTCCAATATCTTATTCTAAATATGTGAGACTCCTTTCCACTGCACCATTATTGGTATTTTGCAATACTTATTCTACATGTAGTCAGTCCATAATGATCTTGACATTCTGAATCTCCACCAGAGTTTAGCGAACATATCCTTAGAGACATAAAAAAGGATCTGAATCCCACCCCCTTCTTCTTTAGGCTATCACATATTTCTATTTACTTTTACCCTCTTCTTTATTAATCTATAGGAACCTGTTGAAGATTTTGTGAAGTTTATAGATGACGAATTTAGGAGGAACCACAACAAATATTAGATATAGAGGTATATTCTGTAGCACACTATTTATTAAGAACTACCTTTCCTCCAAAGGAAATGATTTTTCCTTTCCAATTCTATAGCCCGCCCTTCACTTTTTTTATCAGATCTTTGTAATATAATTTCCTTTATTGGCATGTGTAATTGGACAACCCAAGTATATGAATGGAAATTGACCTTGGTTGGAACTTGTGCATTCTTGAACCTCCTCCATAAGTGTAGCAACTACCTTTTTGTACATGTAAAAAGAACTTTTATTCTCATTGATGAGCTGACCAGAGATCTTTTCATACTCCTTCAGAACATTCATCACCATTTGAAGGGATCTCTTACTAGTAAAAATAAATATGATAGTATCATTAGCATATGCCAAGTGGTTTAGGTTCCTAATCTACTTAAGCAAACCATATCCTCTATAATTTCTATCTTCAAACAAAGCATTCAATGCTCTTGAAAGAACCGCAATACCTAGGATGAATAGAGCAGGGGATAGATGGTCCCCTTGCTTTACCCCTCTAGTGGAGTAGAAGAAGCCATAGGATTGACCATTAAATAGGATTGAGTACCAGTTTTTAACTATTAATCTCAAGATCTTATCAATGAACACTTCTACAAAACCCATCTTCCTCATAACCCTTGTAAGATACAACCAAGAAACCCTATCATAAGCCTTTGTCATATCAAGCTTAATGGAAACATTGGCTAGTTTACCCCTTAGTCTGATGTCAGTAACTATCTCTTGAGTGAGAAGGACATTTTAATAATGTCCATGCCCTTCATAAAGCCTGATTGGTAAGGTGAGATGAGCTTAGGAAGAAATCTTTTCAGTATGTCATGCAGTAGTCTAGTAATAACTTTATTGATAAAGTTACTTAAACTTATGGGTCTAAGGTTTGAGAAGGTTTCCACCACATTCTTCTTTGGGATGAGCACCAGATTGGTGTGTGTGACAACTTTAGGCAATGTATTGTCATCAATGAATTCCCTCACCATATTGTGAACATCTTATCCAACAATACTCCAATGATGTTGGTAGAAACATCTAGAAAGTCCATCAAGACGACATGCACTACTCCTATTAAGATAAACAACAACCTTCTGTACCTCCTCCATTGTGGGTTGACCTGTAACACCCCACATCATTCTTCGTATATGTATACGCCTGATCCCAATGATTTCTAATTGTACCTGTGTTAAGATGAATTTTCTAGTGTGGTAAGTGCTTTGGATGCGAACTCTTATAAGAGGCCTCTAGCGCAAAGTTGAGTTTAGAGTCTTTCTACCCGATAAAGTTTTTATATATGTTCTTACTAGGGTAAACTTCAAATGATCACTCCTCCTAGAATATGAAGAGTTACGTGGTACATTACCCACAAAATTAAAGGTCTTCGAGTCTTCTTTCCAACTCCACTGACCGTTTGTCCATCCAATCTTCGAGTAAAAAGTTATGATCATTTTACTAACATGACACAGTGCAGTGAACTGTAGCAAAATGCTGTCCGCGTTTCACATTGTGCGGGCTGTGTTTCGGCCTTGGGAAAGTCATTAAGAAAGGTCATTTTTGTCCTTCTACCCCTAGGAAACCCCCAACCTGATTATTTAACTCCTAGAAGGCCCTAATCAGTCAGAATCTCATCAGTTTTTCCTCTCTTCCTCTCTTCCTCTCTCAAACTCCAAGACTCAAAGGTTTACAAGAAATCAAGCGTAGGATTCTTGCAAGCAAGGTTCTCTCAAGTTTTTTGATTTTTTAGGTATTTAAAGTTAATTATTCAGTGTGGAAACCTCATCCTCCCCACAACCAAGTTCAATTTTAGTTTCAATCCATGAATCAAGTTAGGTTTTTGAGAAGTCAAGATCTTTAAGTTCAATTCCTTATCTCTTAATACAAGTCTTTGAATATTCCCTGCTTATTATCAGAAATTCTATGAATTTGGATTCTTTTCCATGAATTAATTTTTATTTTATGTCTATTAAATTTTTCAAGAATCTTTGTGAATTTCTTCTTATAAATTTGAAAGTCTATTTGATGTTTTAAAGGATCGATTAGTTTTCCCTGAAAGTTTGTTTAAAAGTTACAAGTTTATGTTCATGAAAAATTTATAATTTTTTTATGCTAATATCATGTCTTGAAAAGAGAAGAAGTTTATAGTATTTTGAAAGTTAAAGTTCAGAAATGTTAAAGAGATTTAGAGCCAAGGCTCATAAATAGATATGTTCATGATATGATATTTGAATAAAGCATGAATTTCAAAAAAGTTTTAAGACTATATTACGAGCAGTTAGTATATTTTGGGAGGAATATTTAGCACCGAGATGGGTATGAGTTTAGACAACACATGCCCCAAAACTATATTGCCACCGTAGGATAGGATCGTCCGTAGATAGGGCAAATCCTCTATTATTTATAGCCTTCGGGCTCAACTTTGGGATCCCCAAATTATGTTTTGTTTTATACCCTGGCAAGGTATAGGATAATTCTACCAATGGGGGAAAGTAATTGGGTTCTGGCAATGTGGCAAGACATTGTACTCCATGATGCTCACATGGTTTATGTCGGTTAAGAAAAACTCCCAAAAAAGAAAACTTACTTACTTTAAAATAATACATGATTGGCCGAGGCCACCAGTTTAAAGAGAGTTTTTATGAAGCACTGTTTTCAAGTTTTTTACAGACTTCAGTTATTCAGTTTTAGTTTTAGTTATAAAAAAAAATTTAAGAAAGTTTTACATATATTACTTTAAGTTTTAGCATTCTGGATAATCATTCTTCTTTTCAGTTATTCAGCTCTGTCTATGGTTATATTATTCATGTCTTAGTTTTCAGCTTTATCAGTTCAAATATTAGTAATGTTTTACTTTACTGCTTTACATGCCAGTACATTCAAAGTACTGATGTCTCTTTTTGGTGCTACATTATTGGACGATGTAACCCCTAGCTTTCAAATATGCAGGTTCATGAGTAGACTTTTCAGTAGGCTATAATATCATGTTGAGTGAGTTCTCATTATTCCCAAGGACTTAAAGGTATTCCTGTCATCAGTTTGTTTTGTTACATAAAGGCAGTTGTACTCAGAATATAGTAGAGGCTTCATAGACATAGTCAAGTCAAGTCAATTGTAACGAATTTTTAAAAAAATTAACATTTAAGTTAATAAAAGTTTATGTTTTTTTTGTTTAATCTTTTTACAAAAGTTAGCCCATGCTTTCAGCTTCCGCATTTTTTTTATATCAAAGTATAGTTTTCTAGTTTCATGCCAGGCCATGTGATTCTCTTGGGCCACTCATGGGTTCGAGTGCCTGTTATATCCATGGTGTAGGCTCGGGGCATGACAAACTTGGTATCAGAGCACGGAGTTTAAGTGTCCTAGGGAGTCTATGAAGCCGTGTCAGTAGAACCTTGTTTATGATTATGAAGTCTCCACTTCTATAAATAAGGAACTACATATATTTAAGAAAGGTTTCTCATTCTTTCTTACACTAGATCGTTCAATAAAGTTTTTTTCTAAGAAACTTATGCAAATTTGTGCGTTGCACCAAGTTTATCAGACTATACCTCATCTTAGAGGTGGTAGAAGTGTTAAAGCTCAAACTCCTATTAAGGTGGTTTCCTCAGATAGAGTAAACCGAGAGTTAAGAGACTGCACAAGGGCTTGATTGGAGCCCATTAGTGCATTTTCGTCCATTGATTCAAAAGATTGTGCCCTTATTCTTATGAATCGTATATTTGCGCCAAAATAAGATGAGTATTCAGACCCTTCTCTAAGCCTTATTTTAGACAGCACCCTTAGGTTGGGAAAACGTATGCATCTTGATTTTTAGTTAGTGAAGTAACTCGGGAGATGGTAAGTAATGGGGTGTTATGTTCTCAAGTGTTGACCGAGGTGTAATAAGTGTGGTGTATATTTTATGATAGTATTTATAGGAAGAGTTGCAGGTTATGATACTTTAAAGCTTGTCGTTGTGTTAGTATAGATTAAGCACATGTTTTAAGTGAAAGTGTAGAGTGTTTATGAATTTATGGGTCTAGGTTGCACTGGGTTTCTTTGAAGGAAGAGTCTTTTGATGTTTAGAGAGTTATGAAGATAGTTTGAGAGGTGATTGAATAAGTGGTAATGTGTATGGAAGGAAGTGGTGCTTGTAGCTTGTAATTAGATAGACTGCAAGATTAAGGTTGGCTATTTATTATGAGGTTGTAGAAGACTATTGTATCTCAGATCTTATCTAGTAGTTATAAGTCAGTATAGTATGTGAGAAGTTGACCGGCTATCCATGTTTAATGTTAGATCCTAAGTTTGAATTGTGGAAGGTCACTGAGGTGAAGGAATGTTTGTTTGGGAGTAGTAATGCAGACTTTATGGAAGTAGATCTACTAGGCTTGATGTGGCATGTGAAAGAGCTTAAGTTAATAAATTATGAGAAGTAGGAGTATGTAAGCCTGATTTATATGTGGACTAGAGATGAAATAGTGAATTGTGACTAAATCAATGGATAAGGAAGAGCCTTCAGTTTATAAAGATATAGAGGAACCTGAGGTAGTTTTGGTTGAATGAGATTCTAAGTTTGAAAGTACTGTGTGTGCTTAGTTAGTACCCTTGAGTGGCTAAGTGTGGAGAATGCTAAAGTGTGTTAGATGGAGTCCTTAGAGCTATAGTAAGGGGATTGCAAATAAGTGATATGGAGACTCTTAGAATAAGTTCTAATTGTTTTTTATGGGTGGCTTTAGTTTTGGGGTATGCTTCTGGTAAGACAGTAGGAGTGTGAATCCTTTAGTGAAAGCCTTAAATGTAAAAGAGGAAGTTAAGAGAGGTCTCAGAAAGGAGTCCTAGCCAGAACTATAGTACCTTCAAGTGGAGTTTTAAGAGAGTTTATGCATTCTTGTGAATAGTGATACCCCGACTGTGCAGGATATTGTGTTTATAGATAAATTTAGAGAATAGGTATGCAGGCCTGGATTAGTGGCTTTTGCACTAAGGGGGAGATGTTTAAGGAGTGCCTTTCTGTCTAAATATATATGTGTGGAGAAAGAGTGATATGAGAATTTTGTTTTGTGAAATATTTAGAAGGGTTATATGGTGCGACTTTGCGTGGAAGTCCACCAAGTGGTTTCAGTAGTAGGCCTGAATGCCGTGTTAATGTGCATATGGACCATTGAATTATGAGACTAGTAGATCCTTGCTTAGAGCTTGCGGATCAATTGTTTGAGGTGGTAAGAATAAGTAGGGAGCCTGGAAATGAATGTTTTGAGGTAGGCTTGAACACGAGAAGAACAAGCAGTTAGACTCAATCCTTGTAGCTTCATATATCCTTTTGAGGATTATAAGTAATAAGTGATAGAGTGTAGCATTCGGGAGAAGAAACGTAGTTGAGAAGTGTTTCTAAGCTCAAAAGTTTTCAGTTGTATCGTGTAGGGCGGGAATACTCATATCCCTATGTCTAGCACACCCTTATTTCATGTCTTGTAACTTCAGTCCAAATGGAACCTACGACCAAGCTCATGTCCTTAAGTAGTTCTTCATGTTCATCCGCCCTTTGGTTCCATGACTTATATCTTATGTTATGTCTACGATGTCCTCACTCATAATGTATGTTCACGACCCAAAACTGAGCCATGATGATGCCTACGTAACCCCCAGTAGGCAAGCAAAAAACAACAATGCGGAAGACAATAAAGTAATTACAATAAGGAAAAGCAAAAGACATAAATGAAAAGATAGGGCCAATATCATATATACATACCACTGTACTAAATATACAAAGATGGCCTTAAAGTGACCAAAGAGACAGAACATACACGAGAACCAATCCGGACCTAGTGTCACTAGTACAAGAGCGACTAAAGTAAGGAGTAGCTATACAATAGACTTTGTCTATCCAAAATATAAAATACAGACAAAATATACAGATGGAAAGCATGTACAATCTCCAAGGCGATGGGAGCTCACCGCGATCCGAACTGCAGCAGGTAGGAGAATCAGTGAGGGTGCCTCATACTAGGTGTTGCACTAGAAAAAGATGCAGAGTGTAGTATGATTACCAAGACAATAGCTACCCAGTAGACATCATAGGCCGACCGAGCGCAGAAAGATAATATATAAATATAATTACAAGAAAGCAGCTAAAATACAGGAATCCACCTAAATCTAGTTATAAAGCCAAAAAAATCGAAACAACCAAGCCACTAAAGGTGAAGAAATAAAAGATCAAACCCAAACCAACCGACAACCCAAAAGTACCAAAGCCAATGCAATGCGATGGAGGATGATGCAATGTATAAATACATAATAGTATAAACTCGAAATACCACATCAGGCGCCCGAAATACCGCATCGGACTATGCATATATGTATATGTAGGTAAAGGGAAAGTAAAACCCAGAATAACGCATTGGGGTATGGAATACCGCATCGAACTATAAATATATGCATAAAATAGCATTTCCTCTTCTTCCTTCCAAACCTGTAGTAAAATCCAATATAATTTAATTCAAATCCAAAAATCACCGTAACCGTAGTAAACCTCATTTTGAAAAAAAAACCTTGAAAAATACCTCCTTTCTGTGCCAATAATATGCAATGCAGAATGAGCATAAAATATCCATATCCAGAGAAAACCACACACAATAAGGCAAAACAGGGTAAAATACCCTCCAAACCAAGAGAACTGACCTGGAGCTCCGTCCAAATCCAAGTTGTGGCCTCGGGCCCACAGTTACACACAATGGTAGAATAAAACGGATAAAACAGGGAGGTAAAAGCAAAAATCACAAGGAATCTCTACTCTACCCCTAAAACCTCCTAAAAGCAACTAGGGATTCTAAGCTAGCCACAATGATACTACAAGCTTCTAGGCTAAGGATAAACATAGTAATTCTAAACTATAATCCAAAATGGCCAATTTAAGAAAATAAACAGGATTTAAGCCTAAGTCTACCTAAGGTCCAACCTAACGTTCCAGTAACGTATAAATATATAAAATCTAATTAAACTCCGTCTAGAAAGTAAATTGTAACCTACCTCGGGGCCGAACTGCAAACATGGACAGTCACTCATGTGCCTTTCCCTTCCGAATGGCCTCAGAAAGTTGCCACACTATCAAGAACATGATATAGGTGTCAAGATGAGAAGAATGGCACCCATTTTGCTATACAGAAAATTAGGCTAGAAATCAGGTCGAATAATGACCTTCGGGGCCTGCGCAACGAAACAAAAATTAAAATTAAAATTTAAGCTTGTGGTAGGTTAAGAAACCCATGCTCAAAAATTGAGCACGAACGAGGCTCGTTTTGGGGCTCAAAAAAGCCCCGAAGTGCTAATAACTAAAGGGGAATCACAAGGGAAAACCAACGGAAAGCAACGGGATTTAACGAGAATTAACAACAGAAAAGAGGAGAGGGACAGAGGGGGACTTGCCGGATTAAGTATGCTGAGATAATGGAGCTGGAACCGGAGCTTAAATGTGCAACAATGGAGAAAATTTAAAGTGTTGGAGGAGAAAATGAAGTTGGCAGCTTAAATAGCTGCCTGGGGTCCTTCATCGCGATCGCCAGGGACCCCACGCGATTGCGAGGAAAACGCGGGCCAGACCATCACAGTCGCGACTGTCCATCCACGCGATCGCATAGAGCAAGCTGGACCGGGTCCCAACCTACTTCATCACAGTCGCGAGGAGCAACCCACACGATCGCGATAGTTAAGAAACCATACCATAACGAATGTAACGGCCACCTCGTGGTCGCGATGACCAAACTGGTCTGCAACTTTATATCAGCAACCAGCAAACACAAAAGCTAAAAACTCACCCGGCAGACCCTTGGGATTCATTCAAAACCCCGTGAACACAAACCAACCATGCTACCCTATTAGAAACAATATTTCCGACTCAATAGAATCGATGAAACTCTCAACGGAGATCCTTTTAGCCAAAATTGGGCCCCACTCCCAAAAATCACTCAGAACCCAATACCTAAAATAGGTCTGGAAGCCTCGGGACTCGAACCAAAGGTCCTACTAGCCTAAAGTTGACATTCTAGAGCTAACAGTGCTGGTAGAATTTCCATCCGAGGCTGTCTTCTCTGAATATTGACTAAGGTCAACCCCACAAGCCAAACTAGCCTGTAAACACAGAAATCAACACAGAATCAAACTGAAAACAACCAGACCCAGACCAAGGGTCCTACTAGACCAAAATCCTCTTTTCGGAGTCAACAGAACTATCAGGATTTGATTCTGAGCATATTAACCAAAATCCTCATAAATTGAGCGCAAACAGGGCTTGTTTCGGGGCTCAAAACAGCCCCGAAGTGCTACTAACTAAAGGGTAATCACAAGGGGAAACCAACAGAAAGCAATGGGATTTAACGAGAATTAACAACGAAAAAGAGGAGAGGCACAGAGGGGGACTTACCAGATGAAGTATGCTGAGATAATGGAGCTGGAACCGGAGCTTAAATGTGCAACAATGGAGAAAATTATGAAATATTGGAGGAGAAAATGAAGTTGGCAGCTTAAAATAGCTGCTTGGGGTCCTTCATCGTGATCGTGACGGACCCCATGCGATCATGAGAAAATAGGGGCCAGACCATCACGGTCATGACTGTCCAGCTACACGATCACGTAAAGCAAGCTGGACCGGGTGCCAGCCTGCTTCATCGTGGTCGTGAAGAGCAACCCACACAATCGCGATGGTGAAGAAACCAGACCATCTCAAATGCAACGGCCACCTCACGGTCGCGATGACCAAACTAGTCTGCAACTTTATATTAGCAACCAGCAAACATAAAAGCTAAAAAGTCACCCGACGTACCCTCGGGATTCATTCGGAACCCCATTAACACAAACCAACCACGCTACCCTACCAAAAATAGCATTCCGGACTCAACAGAATTGATGAAACTCCCAACTGAGATCCTTTTAGCCAAAAGTGGGTCCCACGCCCATAAACCACTCGGAACCCAATACCCAAAAATAGGTCCGGAAGCCTCGAAATCCAAACCAAAGGTCCTACTAGCCCAAAGTAGACATTCCAGAGCTAACAACGCTGACAGAATTTCCATTCGAGGCCGTCTTCTCTGAATGTTGACCAAGGTCTACCCCACAAGCCAAACTGGCCTGAAAACACAGAATCAAATCAAAAACACCCAGACTCAGACGAAAGGTCCCACTAGACCAAAATCCCCATTCCAAAGTCAACGAAACTGTCAGAATTCGATTCTGAGCATGTTTACCAAAAAAATTGACCGAAGTCAAAGATTTTTCTAAGTTGAAGTTCTAAAATAGGGAAATGGTCATAGCGACCTAACAAATGGCTCGGGAACTGAACCGTCAGTGCCGACAAGTCATAAATGACTTGTAACCACTGAGTGAAAGCTCAAAATATAGAAAAATCACGAAAAAATAGAAAATGGCCCGGAGGGTCATTACATGTATGCTTCTGCATCTCTTAGTAGTTGGTTGCCAACCCTCATTGTTAGTTTAGTTCAGCTGCATTGATAAGTATAGTTCCAGATATTCGATAGAAATCAGTCCAGCTCACCTTATTCGTTTACTCCTAAGTCAAAACCATCATTCGAGGATGAATGATCCCAATGCTATAGTTTTAATTCGGGTCCATAAAGTCAATCCAAAAGTCAACCCCGATCCCACAAGAGAAAAAATAAATTTTATTAGAAAATCAATTTACCCAAAGTTGAAGGAGTTTAAATATAAAAATTTCATTGAAAATGGAGTTAAAATTGACCTTGAAATTATCAAAAACCATATTTCATTTTAACGTAACAACCCCAAAATTCCAAGCTGAAAAACCAAGATTTGAAGGTGAAATCATGAAATAACCATTGGAGAATGTGGAAAATAGTGTAAGAAACTTACCCGATGATGAAATCTCAAAATTCCCTTTTTGTATTCCCCAAAATGAATTTCAAAGATTCAAAATTGAGTTATTGGGTTTGGAGTTTAAAAATAAAATTTAAAATCTGTCCCAACAATTTTGTGCATAGCAATCACGGCCATCGCCTCACGATTGTGACCTTGACCAACCCAGATCCATCGTGTCCGTGATGACTCAATCGTGTTTGCGATGAACGATTTTGAACCCAACCTGGACCCCTCAAAAGATTCCTTTGCGATCGCGATCAACCCACCATAATTGCGATGCTGAGGGAATTCCTTCCCCACGATCGCGACAAGGTCCTCGTGAATGCGAAGAAGGATTGTGGTTGCACTAGCAGCCTAAACATGAGCAAAAATCTCCCAATCAAACCCTCAAAATTCATTCAAAACCCCATGAACACAAACCAACTATGCTTCTAGACTAAAATTGACATTCCAGACTTAATGAAATCAGCAGATTATCCAACGGAGGTCGTTATCAAGAATATTGACCAAAGTCAAATTTAGGTCAAAACTTTTAACTTTCCAACCAACTACCCAAAACGCATCCGAACGTCTCAAGACTCGAACCAACAGTGCTACTAGCACAGAAATAGCATTCCATAGCTAATGAAACTAACATAATTCTCATACGAAGTGTAAATCTCCAAATGTTGACCAAATTCAACCATATCAACTTCAAAACCTTCAAAAATGAAAAAATCACCTCAAACCCAATGAAACACCTTGAAAACCATGCCAACCACTCCCGTAGACCACACATACCATACTACAACTATGGAGAGGGATATAATGGTCAAAATTCGTAAAAATCCAAAAATTACTATGAGAGTTGTTACAAAACAGTTGGCGGTATAAGGATCGGATCGCCATGAGTCCTAAGTTCACGCATCAAACAGTTAAAAATACATATACATTCCTCGTGTGAAGAATCTGGTGCAACTGTTCTATTCAGAAACATGCTTTAGCTCGTCAAGGTGTGATGTTAAGCATAGAGCAAATTGCTCTTACTCAATCTCTGATTCACGCAACAGATCCTAAACAACTCAAAAGTGAAACAAAATGTTGCATGGAAGTGGACATTAATCGCCACATAAAATTTTACATTACATATCCCGCATTAAGTTACCGGTATTACCTAATCAATATAACTTTTAATCAATATGTTTGTATTATATATCTATATAGGATGTGGGATTATCTCCCATCTTCCGGTGTTTGGTTGGGATTATAATCCATATCTTTGTTCAGAATCGAATGACTCTTTAGCAAATCAGATAGAGTTTGATGAAACATTTTAGTATAAAAAAGAAGATTGGTACATGTACATAGTCTAAATGTTGCTTAAGATAGTCATATGAAAACAATTGAGAGAAATGCGAAAGAAATTAACTTTTGCCTAAAAGTGAAAGAAGTCATTTTTCTACTTTTGGTGAAAAAGGTTTCGATAAAAAAGAAAAAGTTTGACAACCTAACTTATTTTGTCAAGAAAATATTTTTCTTATATATAATACACTTGTAAGCTCATTTAGATTTTCACATTAAACCTACATATACAGGTGGCACCAAGTGTCAAGTTTCTAGGAATAGCAAATTTTCCTAATGAATCAATATGATCTAATGCAGTCCAACAACTCTTTGTTGCAAATTTTCCATCAGCATAATCCAATGGTCATAGTGACCATCAAAACAAGGAATGGTTGCTTGCACAAAGTTTCTCTCTAAAGCCAATAGATGAATAATAAATTCCTTGGAAAACTCTCCTCACATGTGTTTTTTTTCTGGAATAAACCTTGTTGTTGATACCACTAATAGAATATCGCAAAAAGAACAATGAAGAAAGCAAATAGAAATACAGAACAGAGGAACAATAAAAGTATTGTGCAACACTCTGTATTTCAATAGCAACAGGATAAGTCATTATATAGACTTTTACATAGACTTTTCTGCTACACATAAAAGCCACAAACCCATAACTGCCACGACTAGGGTGTTCAAAATCGAATCATAACCAATAAGCCAACCGCAAAATTGACTTATTGGCTTATTGGTATTGGATTATCAAATTAACGGTTGGTGAATAGATTAAAATTTTATAGTTAATAATTTATTGATATGAAGGTGGATTACTTAATTTCCTTAATGGATAAATTGTTAACCCGTTGAGAATTATCATACTTATATTTTTACCCCTAATTTTATATATATATATATATATATATATAAATATATATATTATTAATCTTAAAGCACAATTTAATATTTTGTCACTCCTTAAAATTGATCAAACCAAAACAAGTCTTCTTGTTTAAAAGCAGATGTGCAATACAAGTTTTAAGGCTACATCTTCTTATGTTGTAATTTGTTGAGACTTATATTGAAATTTGGAATGATACGATTTGGTGATACTTTTGTTGGAAGTGTGTGCAACTTAAGAAGAGTTAGAAAAAATATTTTGTTTGACGGATAGGATCCTCCTTGATCCTTTTTACATAACACTCTCGGCCGCCCAAGAGGACTGGCTATCTTTCTCTTTATACGCAATATCTTGAAAAAAAATCCTAGCTATTGCCATTTTTGAACCAAATAGAAAAAATCTTCTATAACCATAAGAGGGTAGAATAGAAAAGTTGATAGCATATTAAGATTCTTCCTATTCTTTAGAAGATAAGGAGGCAATCCTTTCGCCAGAGCTTAACCTAGATTGGTCTGAAATGGGCCCCCGGTTACTGGATGACGTAAGTAATGTTTAGAACAGCATGGCATCACTTCTAGTAGGAAAGTCAAAGTGCTTTTCTCTCGAGTTATAAAAAGAAGAGAGTTCAATCGTGCAAGTTGGATAATTCCCCGTCTTTTTAGTTTAAACCTGCCTTTCACTCATAGAAGTCTATTTTGAAACATCTATTTTGAGAATTCCCGGAAAAAGGTAGCAATCCTGGGTAGAGAAAAATGATAGGAAGGAACCCATTCCAGCTCGACTGAAAGGAGAGGAAGATATCCACTTTCCGCGTGAGCTTAGAGGGGAGCATATAATATACTCTTTCTTGTTCCTAAATCAATGGGTGCAGCTGTCGGCATTGAAAAGATATTTTTAAGGTAGCCATTGTTTTGCCTTATAAAAAGAAGCTTCCTTCGCATGAAAGATATTGACATAAATAGAAAACTCGCCATTCATTCATGAACTGTCTTGCCCGTGCCATCAAGAGCTCCAGCTGTAAGAGGATAGGATCTTTAGGCTGGGCTGGGCACGAAAGCTGCATGGATTTGACTTCTTTTCTTCTGCTATTGAAGCGAAAAAGCCAGAGAAAACTTTCTCAATTATCATTCTTCTTTGGCTTTACCACTACCTGAAAGGTAAGCATGACTCCTTAATTGAATGAATGACAATAATCTGTTGAGCTTGGAAAAACCTGGGTCTGGTTGTATAGTTGATGAGCCCCTGAACTAGTGATTTGAATGGAATGATTCCTCTCCCTTGGTTGCCTTCACTGCCTGTGAATCCCTTCTTTTTTCTTTTTGTCTATTCCAGTAGTATTTATGCAGTCTGTCCATTAGTCATTCTCTATGGCTTCCTTTCTTTAGTAGAAAGCCCATATGCTAAATGAAGAGGAGGGAGATGAAGAAAGCGTATCGAGCTGGTATTTGGTTAAACCAGTGATGTTCTTGGTTCAGTCTTAATCACACCTGGACTGGTAGCGCATATCCACCTCACATTCCATATATAACAGAGGGCCCATTCGTTGTCGATTTGGTTGATTGAACGGTTAGGACGGTTCAAACAATCCGAGTATACGCCCGGCATACCAGCGGGGTTTTCCGTCTATCCTCCAGAGTGTCGTTAGGGGCAATCTCAACCTATCATTAACGTCGGCTTGTTCGGTCATGTCAGAACTGGACGATCTAGCTCATCTTCCACTTTTCATTTCTGGGTTCCTAGATTTAAGTCATTTAGGTGAAGTGAGCCTAAACTCTGCTTCAATCTTCCTTGCGTGCTACGGCTGGATTCCTGCCTGGACCATCTATTCAAAATCCTGAACCTGTTACCAACCTTTGAGCAAGGGGTGCGCTACTAGATAGACAAGCCAAGGCTTTCCAACTCTTATAATTGATAATACATAAAGCGATAGAGCTGGTGGATGGAAATGAAAATGGAAAGTGATAGAATAGAGAAAGAAAGGGCGCAAAACGCATTCCTCCAACGGGAATCAATGGCATTCCTTTCTTACTAGTCCTTATGAACTCTACATTGCTTACATGGTTGAAAGAAAAAAGGAAGCTTTTACTGCTATATAAAATGAAAGTCACCTATCATAATAAAGAATAATATTGTAGAATAAGAGGGAAAGAAAGGGAAAGACCACTTAGTGCAGTGGAATAGGAAAGAGAGCGTCGAGCACAGCTTTCGTGTCACCAGAAATCCTTTTTCGTTTATTGGGAGACTGAATGAAAAAGGCTTTGTCAAGCAGGCATGATTGTCACGTCGATCGACAGTTGAGAAATACTATCTCCGGGGCCCTCACTTTAGGGCTATCTTTCACCCTTGACAGACATGGTTCAATGTGCCAGCTACGCTTCCTCTTCTAGAACAGTGACAGCCTAGTCTGATTCCCCCTTCCGAAAGTGCCACAACTCCTTCTATCACAACCCCAGAAAACAGGGCATTAGAAGCATCAATCTCATTCTATGCTCTATGCCATCTTCCTTAGACTTTTACTATTAATTCATGTGCACAAACCTCCCTCATAAAGGAAAGCGGGAAAGGGCCCGAATCGAAGGGCTCTTCTTTCTTTGATTTGAAAAGAAGGTGAGAGCCTTAACCCTCTGTTCTGTGGGTAAACCCTTCAAAGATAGAAGGCCAGTGTCCTCTTTGAAGAGTTCTGCGGTGAAAGGATCGCTAGCATCCAAGGATGATCTGAGCTGAGGTCTAGCCCCAAAGGGATAAGGAGCAGAGCAACTGGCGTAAAAAGAAGGGATAGGGGCCATACTACATAGCCTCCCTTTCGTACGAAATTTCCTAATTTTTCACTCTTATTACATTCAGTTTGAGATGAAAATCAGATAGTCTCATTCAAACAAAGAAAGATAGGTAATGGACTCTATCCAAGACTGAGACAACATAGGCGAAAGGGGCTTAGGGGACAGCTAAACGATTAAAGATCAAGCAAGCGGATGCAATCAAAGAGCATCACCACTTTCTCCGTCTTAGACTTTTTCGACTACTTCGAATGGAATGCTGCGGGAAAGGGGTTAGACTAACTATCGGAATAAGCAAATTTCCCTTTAGACACTCGTGAATGGGCATCAAAAAGGAACTCCCACTAAAACCTCAAGGAAGATTGAATCCCCTAGAAGTTAAACATCAACTCAAGAAAGCGATAGGCGAATGGGGATAGGCCCGGAAAAGGCATTTCCCCTTAGACGAGTAATATGACCACTAGCCTTCAAGCCCATTCCCTGAGACAGGACTTCGACCGCTCTTAGTTCTTGGACCGAATGGAAAAGATACACAGCTAAGAGAGAGGTGGAAGGCTTACACAACTGAAAGAACAGAAGGTCGCTCTACGACAACAACTAAAGCAAAAGCACATTCAACCTTAGCCGATTAGAAGGCTAGCGAAATAGCTAAAGGAAAAGGCTATGGTGATAGACCCCAAAGAAGATACCCTTGCACCATAGCCGGATTCAAAACCAAAAGTCATTGCGCCTTTAGCCGGCTGGGAGGACTCCCTAGAAATTCCTTGTTTAGAGAAAGTTGTACAATCAATGAAAATAGCGGACATTACGATTACTGAGGGTGAGCAGTCTCACATTCTCAAAGAAAAGCAGATGGTGAAAGACCTGTCAAGCACATAAGCTCGATCGGGCCTTACTCACTCAACAAGGGCAGAAACTTCACTCGCCGAGAAAAGAAAATCGGGACTTTTTAGGGAGAAGGATTTGGCCCTGACTGAAAAACTAACAATAGGAAAACGAAATGCAACTCATCCGAATAAGACCAATTGGCATAGGCCATAGACAGAGAGGATGAAAGAAAGACATAGGAATTTCCCCCTGAAGCTAAAGGGGCCTCTCTCCATAAAGGAAGAAGAAGGCAAGACTAAGTCATTTAGTTGTTTTCTATTTCCATTCTGCCTTCACCATGCCTACCCTGTAAAAAGGATTCTCCAACTGATGATTTTTCTGTTTCGGATGTGAAGGCTTAGGCTTCCATTTTTTTTGTAGGTTTTCTTTATTCGCCGGGGCGCTCAGTTCCTTCCTGTTCCCAAAGCTGAGGCATTATAGTGCAGCTCCTGCTGAAGGCTGCTTTATTTGGGAAGACGTGCTCTTGTTGTTTTCTTGCTGCTGTGGCCTCAATACAATTCTGGATATCCTCTCTCTTCTTTTGCGTGTGGCCCGTGATGTTTTGATCCTTTCTTTCTTACTCTATCGCTTTTTTTGAGGGCCTCCCGGACCCCATTGTCAATAGTGTTCTTTAGCGGGAGGTATGTCTCGGCTAATGCTTTTGTTTCAAATAAAAGAATCTGCTCTTTCGGCATCTCTTTCGCTTGTCCAGTAACCTCTTCTTTCTCAAAAAGAAAAAGTCGGAACCCGGTCTTGACGACCCTAAACAATAGCAATAGCACGAATCCTAAGCTACGGCACGCGAAAGAATGGTTCCATGAATCATGGGCGGATCTTAAGAGATTTCCCATCAGAGGACTACTACGACTACATCATCGTCGAGGCGCCCCGATCTGAACATGCCAGGTTGGTTGACAAACCAAAGGGCAAAGCCAGGGGGGAGGGGGCAGCCGGAAAGGATAGTTCCTGAGGTTCTAGAAAATAATAAACAGGAGCGTGGGTACATACAAACCTGACGGATGGGATAAGAATCATTTTTTGGGCGATCAACCAACCCCAACACTGACTCGGCTTGGAGCGAGTTTGCATATTAAATAAATAGAAAGAGAGAAACCTACTTCCGCTCGGTTGCTTATGATAGACCAAAGAAAGGCACTAATAGAGTATAGCAAGCTGCTCGTAAGATAGCAATAACTTGATTGCAAGCTTACCAACCAATAGCTACAATACCATATTCCACCAGTCATATTGATTTGATTAGCTTACTGTTCGCGACAAATTTCGTGTACGGAAATTAATAACTGCAATCACGAAACAAATGTAAAGATAAAGCTTTTCTTCTTTCAGTGAAGCTTAAGATGTCTTGTCTTTATGTGCATTCCTTTTATTTAAGACAGCCTGCCAGCCAGGGGAAGGATCTCAAGTCCGAGTGGAAGGCTATCCCATAATCCTTCATGAAAACCCTCTTTAAAGCCTATATCGTGTCGTTTAAGGCACAGTAACCATCTTCCATGTTAGATTCATCGTTGGACCTTGTTACGTGCCGAAAAAGACGTTATAGCGACCATCCTGGGCCTTCCACGATTGTTGACCTGTCTCGGACCGGGGAAGACGTTCTTTAAGACAGGACATACGGTATAGAAAGGATCATCTAAAGATCTTGTCTGGACGGAGATGTGTCTTTCCTAAGCAAGACGGTAAAAAACAAGAATTTTCAGAATACATAAGACCTTCTTAGGAAAGTCTCTATCCTTCTCTTACAGTCAATCATTCCTAAAGTAAAGGCATTGAAGACAGTAAAGAGGAATCAGCTATCTGATTGCCCTGTAGGCCCCATCTCCATTAAAGTATTAGCCAGTGCTTCTTTCTGCCGATAAGTTGTCACGACCCAATTTCTCGGTCATGATGGCACCTACAACCCCCGGTAGGTGAACCAATCCCTGTAGCCCGGAACAGTTAGTAATGGGCTACTATCTAACAAATAAGAGAACAAGATGAAGATAACAGATAAAAGGAATATAATTATATACATATGCGGAAACTAAACTAAACCAAACCCCAAGACCTGGTATCATAGTATAGAGCCAAACTACATACATGGAGTGCAAAATAAACCAAAACTATATATACAGATGTCTCTGAATGGTAATAGAGTACATGAAGCAAAAGATAAACTAAAGCTAAGCTCCGATCGCCAAGAGCTCACCCTCAGTCTGAAGTTTACGTCCCCAACAGATCTCCAAGCATGGAATTCCACAGCCGATCTAACGGACGATGGCCCAACGCTAGGATCCTGCACCCAAAGATGGCAGGGGTAGGGTGTGAGCACCAAATACGGAGCATAGGTACCCAATAGGTATCACTAGCGAGGGGCACATATAAGATAAAAGCGTTAGTAATAGACAGAAGGAAGCAAGTGCAGTCACAGGAAATCAACTAAAGGTACACACAACTAGCCAAGAGGAAATCAACAGAACGCACAGTGGGTAAGCTAGTAAGCAGAATATGACACACCATAGGCCAGCGGAGAAGTAAGAAAGAGTAAGCGCACGCTTGGGGTCCTTGCAACAACAGTGTTATACAAAATAAGTGTACGAAATGGACGGTATACCGGTAACCTCAAGTGTAAGAAGAAGAGAGGAAGAGTAATAATAGGCATGCTCAGAGACATGAATCAAACTCAACTTATCATACCAATCTCACACCCAGCAACTAACAGTCTAGCAGTAACCTATTTCATAAATAACCGTAACAGGGAATAATTCTACAAGTAAATAGAAAGAGTCTACCTATAGTCCCTCGGCCGCCCATACAACCGAGGAACACAAACAAGTGAAAACAAACCCTCCGGCATCCCATACTACCGGAGCGTACAATCAGCAAACAGCAAACAAGGGTGGAACCTCGAACCATGAATGATATGATGCATGAAGATCTCAAGTGCCATAGTATCTCTGTATGTACCTCCTCCGGCGCCGATCCGGCCCAGCAGTAGGTTCCATGGAAGGACTCTGCCCGTATACCTCTACTCCCCCGTATACCCCTCTTCCGGCACACGCAGCCCGTAGCCCCTGGCCCGGATAGCAAGGTCCATAGAGGTCCCAGACCCCATACTTAAACTCAGTATCAGAACATGTATCAAGATAGAGACCCAGTCTCGATATCAAGATAGAGACCCAGTCTCGAATATGCATGCCCAGACCCTGTCCAGGACTAAAGAAAGATAAGGAAAAATTGTTCTCCAAAAACAACCCCTCCCAAGGGTGCCTGGGCGTACCGGGTCTAAACTAGTAAAAAGTCATCTCAGGTGCTCGGTCCGACCGAGTCTAAAAATCATCTCAAGTAACAAGAAAACTCAACTAGCACCCCGGCCCTGCCGAGTCTAGCGATAATCGTAAAACTGATGATTTTAAACATACTTTTACTTTCTTTTAATCCAGAAATATTCACAAGTTAAATCAAACCATTTTCAAATTATTTTCATAAAAAATGGCCCCCCCGGACCATGCAAGGTTTAGAAAATAGTGCCAGTAGGCCCGAAGCCAAAACCATAGTAAAACATGGATAAAACCTCTTTATATGCATGGAAATGGTATGATCACACACAATAGCTGCCCAGCAGCTCACAATCAACCTATCGACCCTGCACAGGCCCACAGCTACTCAGCAAGCATAACCAGCCTAGAAGGATAATTCTATGCCCGGGACTCGCGGACATTCCCAAAATCCCACCTTCTATGTTCCAGAGTCAACAAGGCCTCACAGGACCACAAGGGTAAATAAAATATATTGGCAAATACTACAAGCAACGGAGGAACAAAAGTAGGCGGACATGAATAAAGCGGTCAAGGTCTGTGGTACCAACCTAATAAACCAACCCAAGGATGCCCACTAATACAATTTTATTTTATATATACGGAGTCTAGGGAAAATAAACCGTAACCTACCTGTCGTCCGATGACAAGCTGCTAGAACGACGATATCCAATCCTGAACCGCTCCGAAAAACTCCGAAACAAAATCAAACTTGACTTCGAGCTTGAATAACTTGACGTAGATAATTGATTGCTTTCGGCCGATCAAATATAACGTTAAATATATTTCTTTTCCCATTCCAATCTTCTCAACGTATATAGTATGTACGTATTCATACACAGAAAGTAAGGGAGAACAAAAGTTGCTGGATAATTTTCAAAGTGACAAAGCAAATGAGGATCTTTATATTATATAAATATATATATGATGATACATAGTAGGCACTAACCCTTTAGCTAAGTATTAGTCACCTAGCTGCTACGGTTTGCTGGTTGCTTTGCCTCACCTCCACGTGTTGTGGAGGTGGCAACATTTTAATATTTCCAGCCCGTTATGTAAGTATTCGGGTATTGAATAAATTCGTGGTAAAATAAATATAATTTTTGAATATACCATATTCATTAGAAAATTATTTTGAATAAAACCTACTATATTAAAATAATAAATTTCAACATCACTAAATTTACTATCTCCGTTAAAGTATTACGGTGTATAAAAACCTTATAAAGTAAATACATATACAATTATCTCGTAACAAAATATTTTTCATAAACCTTTAAAATATTTTGAAAAGGTAATAATAATATAATTTTTACCAAATTCAACTTTTAAATAAAATATTTTCAAATACACGCACGATGCTAATAAAATTCTTAAATCTAGACTCACAATTCACCAACGCACGATTTGATACTCAAGAACTCTCTCGGGATCCTCCCTTATGTTTTATCACTGTTTCGGAACTGAAATGGCATTTTAAAACGTGACGTTGAGGCTTAAATCGAGTTTAACCCGACCCGATTCGCGACCCGGTTCGCAACCCATTTTCTGTCAGACAGTCCGCGGTAAAACAGTCATAACTTTTTACTCCGAGGTCAGTTGGACGTGAGGTTTTGTGCGTAGGAAACTAGACTCGTAGACCTTCGATTTGGTATTTTGGGGGACTTCTAAATCTTTATATATTGAGAGAAAAGCCCTGAGACATTTGACCCAAAGTTCAGAAAATCCATTAAAGAACTTACGATGACTTTTGTCGATTTGCTTGACTTCAAAACTTATACGTGGAAATGACCGGAAGGGTCATTACATGATTAGATCTGTGGAATCCAACCTTAAAGGTAAACTCTATGAATCCTATAAGAAGTGAGGTTGTCCGGGACAGGGAGAACCTTTCCGGCAATACAGATTCCATATCCAAAATGCTCGGAAGGAACCTTCGATATCCAACCCCACGTGGAACCTACCCTAAGAGCGGTTTTCGAGACAAAAACTGGTCATTCTATAGATCCGAGATAGAACTCCAGTCCTACAACTCCTTCCCTTGATAGCCTTGAGTTGTTGGTTACACCACACCGGAAAAGCACTCTCTGGGAAATCCAGATCTTTCTCAGCAGGGACAGTACCAAGGATATCAGGGTTAGATAGCTTTTTTTCTCTGGCAGTCTAAAATATTTCCAATCACTCGGGAAAGCCTATACCCGAAAGAGGGAAACCCTCTCTTTGCTTGCCATTGCAATATCGAAAATCGCAAGAAAGAAAGCCCTGGCTTGGTATTTTGTTTTGACCGGCAGAAGCCGAACCAAACCCTAAGCAAAGAAGGGATGTGCCTTAGTTCAGTCTCGAGGACGGGATAATAGGGGCGTAGCACCGAATATGTAGGAGTAGTCTCACCCAGTAGATGGACAAGCCAGTAGTACCAATCAAGGAAGCCTTGAACTCTAGAGCTTTCTTTCCTGATGGAAGAAAAGGAGACGAATATAGCTAAACAACTGCAATAGAAAGAACGAAAAGCCAAAAGTCAAGGTGCATAGCGGTCTTTTCAAGAATAGGGGAGTACAGAATAAGGGGTTTGCAAGACAAAAGAGAGTCCGCTGGAACTACGGACAAGGATATTTTACTCAATTCCCCTCTTACTATTTTGAAAAGCGGAATAAAATGAAATTCCACTAGTGTGTATGTAAGACAACCAACATTCTCTATGTTCAATTGGGCAAGCCAGAGCAAGACTTCTCTGTGGGACCGGCTATCTCCTACTTTAAATAGAGAAAATCTCTGGAATTCTCTGATGCCGGGGATTCTGTCTAAAAAACTGCGTATTGCGATCTCCGCTGACGATCGTTCTTTTCTTTTCATAAGATCTATTCTTGGGCTAGAGCGTTAATATAGCTTTTCTCTTTTATATGGGATAGGGCTTTGGAGAACTCCTAGAATGGGATTCCCCTTATGTGATATCCTAACTAGTACCAGTCTAACTAAGAGTCATCTGCTAGGCCAGCTTCCTGTGAGTAAGCCAGTGCTAAAGAAGAGGGCTAAGGAAAAGCTAAAAATTCATTGGGATAGATGCAGGGCCAATTAAATTCCGCCAATTGTAGCGGTGAGTGCTAAGTACTTTCGATTAAGAGTTTGCAGGATTTCTAAAATAGGAATAGGCTTTTTCTTTAGAGTAAGACTCTTTGCTTGCTTCTTTCGGCCAGCTCAGCGGATGAGTGGCTGTATTCGACACCTCTTTATCTTACGGCTAATGCACTATTTAAGATAGAGGAAAGGGGGTGGTGGATTACACGAAAAATACAAGACTCAGTTACAACTAAAGAAATAAGAAGACTTGTATTAAATATACAAAATTTTATGTTTACAATTGAAATAATTAAATCCGATAAGAATGTCATTGCAGATTACCTATCAAGAAAAAGGTACACAAACTGATGATATACAAGAAGGATCTACAAAAGATTTCTTTACAATATTAACTACGCTCTCATTACAAATGGATAGTGTGGGAGAAAGACTACAAAAGCTAGAAGAAAGCAATATAAGCCAGCAACATGGCTTTAAACATGCGGATCTAAGTCCACCGGAAGACTCTAAATATCCAGACCAAGAAGGTGACGTTGGGAAACACCTTAAAACCCATAATGCTCGTATACATACAGCTGCAGGTACAAGCAAAGGAACAAGTGGAACAAAATACACAAATACAAACATGAATAACATCTTTGACAAACCATATACACAAAAACACCTTTTGTCCATACCTCCCCAGGTACATACCTACAAAGAAAGTCTTAACCAAGATAAACAAACCTACAACCACATAACTAGGTCATACATTGAAAATCTCTACCAAATACAGACCTTCTTAAACCAAAACCCCAGATCTAAAAATAACAAGAATCCACAACAAGATTACATAACCCAACACCTCCAAGGTTATAACCGCCTTATTGCACAACCAGGTACCAATGCAAATCTAGTAAAAACATGTTACAATTATGGATTACTTAGCACAATATATACCTCAACAGAAGACGAATTATCTACATTACCAGATATATACAAAGCATTCACCACTTACAAGAGAATAACTAAAGGAACGCTCTTCTACATAAAGTTCTATACAGCCCCAGCAGAAATACTTTTTGATGAAATCAAACCAAATATCCAAGCCATAAAGATAGGATTAACTAGAGACATGATTATACCAGAAAAAATAGAACAACAACCAGAAATACCCAAGATTGACATACCAGAATTTTATGCGAATAAACGGATTATAGGCTTAGCCACCATACTAAGTGAACTAGGAGGTAACTATATTAACCAAAGACCTATATGGAAGTATTATTCGAGAGAACAAATTATACTCTATAGTAACTCCAGAGAAGTCAGAGAAAATGATCTAGAAGAAATACGCCAATGGGTCATGAGTCTACTCAGACCAGAAGAAATGCCTACAACAAGAGCAATACGCAAGGATTTTATCTCACAAAACCTAATGACAAGATACTGTAAGCTAATTAGACCAAGTTATCCAAACCACCTATGTTCAAAATGTCAAGGAGAAGAGAATGTAATTCCAGAAGTCCAGATGGAATAATAAAAAAAAATAAAAAAAAATACGCAAAGGAGTACAGATGGACAGATGGACAGATGGACAGATGGACGAACAACAAAAAAGATCAAGACATCAGAAGATACGACAAGAATGACAAAACATAAAGTATTTTGTTTCTTTATGTAAAAAGTAGCTTTATAAAAAGCAACTTTATTATTTTTGTTTCCTTATGTAAATTAGTCAAAAGCAGCTTTATAAAAAGCAGCTTTATGTAAAGTAAAGGATAGCTGTTAGGATAAGATTGCATAGTCTACGTGTTTTTAGTAGTATAAATAAGAGAGCCTCTAAGGCAAAAGGGGACAGACCGAAAAACACACTTCTAACTATTTTATAAATATATAATTTTAAGCATTTTAGCTGTGAAAAAAGAGCACGAAACCATACAACCAGATATCAATGATCTAAAAATGAAGGTATGCTTATTTATGATTATGAATAGCTAAATTATCATATTCCTTATAATCTCTGGTAGATCATAATTATTCATTACCTTATAGTACTGTTATAACGACCATCCTGAGGAAAGTTTTCCATGAAAATATGCTAAGAGTAGTTAAGCCCAGACTATGCCATCCTAACGTTGAAACCAATAGGCAAAGAAGCCGTTTAGGGGAGTAAACAAAGTCGAGGCATTGTTAGGGTAAACGATTGAAGCAGAAAGGCATGGTAGTGACTAGAAAAGATGATCAGGATAACTTATTATAAAGTAATGAATAAAGATGATAGACATAGAGGTTAGACGGAATATGTTTGGCAAAAACATAAAATGAACGACACTTACTTATTAAATGATGATCATAACTATAAAATACTTGTATTATATATACTTAGACATACTAATAATGATATTAGAAAAAGAATATATGATAATTTATTGACCTTTGAAATAATAGAAATAATGACCCAAGGATGGACAGAATTACTTATACATGAAGATACAGATTTATATGAACTAGACTTATACTCAGAAGAATGGTAAACTTTACATACCTACAGTACTGGCAAGAAACTATTGAAAACATAACCTTCCTAGGGAATCTAGTAAAAACTAATGGAAGACTAGGAGAAAAGAAAAAAGAAAAAAGAAAGAGACACCACAACGAGTTGGTAAGAAGCTAAGATCAATAAATAGGAAATTAAACAACTTATACCCATAATATAAATGGTTACATATGACAATGATAGATAGAAATAGATTAGAACAATTAATAGATATCATATCTAAGATAGAATACAAATATATCCAATATCTGAAAAAAAACAAAATTGGTATAATGAACAAAGAAGAATATAGACGACAACTCTCAGAAAAAATTACTGAAAAAAGACAAGAACTACGACATAGACAAAATACGCTCAATAATGATATATTTGCAGGAACGTGCAAAAATTCATTGCTATCACAAAGAAAAACATAAAATGAACGACACTTACTTATTAAATGATGATCATAACTATAAAATACTTGTATTATATATACTTAGACATACTAATAATGATATTAGAAAAAGAATATATGATAATTTATTGACCTTTGAAATAATAGAAATAATGACCCAAGGATGGACAGAATTACTTATACATGAATAACTTACAAAAATAATAATAGAAGAATATTACAATAGATATTATACACCAATAATAGATACATGAGCAGAAGCTAACATATGCAAATATAACTATTTACCAGAAGAAAAATGGGAAAAATTAAAAACACCTATGGTAGTAACAGGATTCAATAATGAAGGGAGCATGATCACACACAAAGCCAAAAATATAAAAATACAAATATGGGATAAAATATTAACAATAGGAGAAATGTACAATTTTGAGTTTACAACAAAGGATATGTTACTAGGAATGCCATTTTTAGAAAAATTCTACCCACATGTAATAACAAGAACACATTGGTGGTTTACTACACCATGTAAGCAAAAAATAGGAGCGAAACGAGTAAATAATAAACAACGGAAAACCACAGAATGGATAAAAGGAAGTGAAAAAATTACACAAAAATTAGAAAACATAAAAAAAGGAGATACCCAAATAGAAATCATTATATTTATAATAAACAAGGTAAAAATAATCCAACATAAATTGGAATTACTATATAATGACAATCCCTTACAAGGATGGGAGAAACATAAAACTAAAGTAAAGATTGAATTAATGGATAATAATAGTATAATAATCCAAAAACCCCTAAGATACAATTTTAACGATCTAGCAGACTTTAAGATGCATATAAAAGAACTGGTAGAAAATAACTACATACAAGAAAGTAATAGTAAACATACAAGTCCAGCCTTTATAGTAAATAAACACAGCGAACAAAAAAGAGGAAAAAGTAGGATGGTTATCGATTATAGAAACTTAAATGCAAAAAAAAAACATATAATTACCCAATACCCAATAAAATATTAAAAATACGACAAATCCAAGGATACAATTATTTCAGCAAATTTGACTGTAAATCGGGATTTTACCACCTAAAATTAGAAGACGAATCTAAAAAATTAGCAGCATTTACTGTAGCACAGGGTTTTTACGAATGGAACGTACTACCATTTGGATATAAAAATGCACCAGGAAGATATCAATATTTTATGGATAATCACTTCAACCAGCTAGAAAATTGTATCGTTTACATAGATGATATATTATTATACTCAAGGGCACAAGATGAACACATAAGACTATTAGAAAAGTTTGTACATATTGTAAAATCTTTGGGCCTAAGCCTGAGTAAAAAGAAGCAGAAATTATGAGGAATCAGATAGAATTCTTAGGAATACAAATAGATAAAGATGGGATAAAAATGCAAACGCATATAGTACAAAAAATAAATAATCTTAATGAAACCCTCGATACAAAAAAGAAATTACAATCATTTCTAGGATTAGTCAACCAGGTAAGAGAATATATACCAAAATTAGCAGAAAACTTAAAAACTTTACAGAGAAAATTAAAGAAAGATGTAGAATACCATTTTGACGATAAACATAAAACCCATATCAGAAAAATTAGATCTATGTGTCAGAAGTTACCAAAATTATATTTCCCAAATGAAAATAGACAATTTATATACACAGTAGAAACATATTCTAGTGATCATAGTTATGGAGGATTCCTTAAGTATAAATATGATAAAGAAAAGATAGAACACCATTGTAGATACTATTCAGGATCATACACAGAACCACAATTGAAATGGGAAATAAATCGAAAAGAATTATTTGCATTATATAAATGTTTATTAACATTCGAACCATACATTGTTTACAACAAATTCATTGTAAAAACTGACAATACGCAGGTTAAATGGTGGATTACACGAAAAATACAAGACTCAGTTACAACTAAAGAAATAAGAAGACTTGTATTAAATATACAAAATTTTACGTTTACAATTGAAATAATTAAATCCGATAAGAATGTCATTGCAGATTACCTATCAAGAAAAAGGTACACAAACTGATGATATACAAGAAGGATCTACAAAAGATTTCTTTACAATATTAACTACGCTCTCATTACAAATGGATAGTGTGGGAGAAAGACTACAAAAGCTAGAAGAAAGCAATATAAGCCAGCAGCATGGCTTTAAACATGCGGATCTAAGTTCACCGGAAGACTCTAAATATCTAGACCAAGAAGGTGACATTGGGAAACACCTTAAAACCCATAATGCTCGTATACATACAGCTGCAGGTACAAGCAAAGGTACAAGTGGAACAAAATACACAAATACAAACATGAATAACATCTTTGACAAACCATATACACAAAAACACCTTTTGTCCATACCTCCCCAGGTACATACCTATAAAGAAAGTCTTAACCAAGACAAACAAACCTACAACCACATAACTAGGTCATACATTGAAAATCTCTACCAAATACAGACCTTCTTAAACCAAAACCCCAGATCTAAAAATAACAAGAATCCACAACAAGATTACATAACCCAACACCTCCAAGGTTATAACCGTCTTATTGCACAACCAGGTACCAATGCAAATCTAGTAAAAACATGTTACAATTATGGATTACTTAGCACAATATATACCTCAACAGAAGACGAATTATCTACATTACCAGATATATACAAAGAATTCACCACTTACAAGAGAATAACTAAAGGAACGCTCTTCTACATAAAGTTCTATACAGCCCCAGCAGAAATACTTTTTGATGAAATCAAACCAAATATCCAAGCCATAAAGATAGGATTAACTAGAGACATGATTATACCAGAAAAAATAGAACAACAACCGGAAATACCCAAGATTGACATACCAGAATTTTATGCGAATAAACGGATTATAGGCTTAGCCACCATACTAAGTGAACTAGGAGGTAACTATATTAACCAAAGACCTATATGGAAGTATTATTCGAGAGAACAAACTATACTCTATAGTAACTCCAGAGAAGTCAGAGAAAATGATCTAGAAGAAATACGCCAATGGATCATGAGTCTACTCAGACCAGAAGAAATGCCTACAACAAGAGCAATACGCAAGGATTTTATCTCACAAAACCTAATGACAAGATATTGTAAGCTAATTGGACCAAGTTATCCAAACCACCTATGTTCAAAATGCCAAGGAGAAGAGAATGTAATTCTAGAAGTCCAGATGGAATAATAAAAAATAAAAAAATAAAAAAATACACAAAGGAGTACAGATGGACAGATGGACAGATGGACGGACAGCAAAAAAGATCAAGACATCAGAAGATACGACAAGAATGACAAAACATAAAGTATTTTGTTTCTTTATGTAAAAAGTAGCTTTATAAAAAGCAACTTTATTTTTTTATTTCCTTATGTAAATTAGTCAAAAGCAGCTTTATAAAAAGCAGCTTTATGTAAAGTAAAGGACAGCTGTTAGGATAAGATTGCATAGTCTACGTGTTTTTAGTAGTATAAATAAGAGAGCCTCTAAGGCAAAAGGATACAGACCGAAAAACACTTGTATTCTATTACTCATTATATATCTTTCTCGCTATTAGAAAAATCATAAGAGAAGAAAAGTTCACAGAAGGTTGGGAAATAGTACGCTCGGTTCACCAGGTTCTACCACTGCAGGGCCCAATCATAGTCAAAAGAAGAGTTTGATCTTGGCTCAGAAGGAACGCTAGCTATGTGCTTAACACATGCAAGTCAAACGTTTACGAAAAAGCTGTCGTAAAGTTTCGTTCTTCGTTCCGTCGTCGATCCTTTTTTTCTCCCATGCTTTCCGTTGGTCAACAACCAACATTAGCTGCAGGTACAAGCAAAGGAACAAGTGGAACAAAATACACAAATACAAACATGAATAACATCTTTGACAAACCATATACACAAAAAATCCACGTGTTCCTTTGCTTGTACCTACAACTGTATGTATACGAGCATTATGGGTTTTAAGGTGTTTCCCAACGTCACCTTCTTGGTCTGGATATTTAGTCTTCCGGTGGACTTAGATCCGCATGTTTAAAGCCATGCTGCTGGCTTATATTGCTTTCTTCTAGCTTTTGTAGTCTTTCTCCCACACTATCCATTTGTAATGAGAGCGTAGTTAATATTGTAAAGAAATCTTTTGTAGATCCTTCTTGTATATCATCAGTTTGTGTACCTTTTTCTTGATAGGTAATCTGCAATGACATCCTTATCGGATTTAATTATTTCAATTGTAAACGTAAAATTTTGTATATTTAATACAAGTCTTCTTATTTCTTTAGTTGTAACTGAGTCTTGTATTTTTCGTGTAATCCACCATTTAACCTGCGTATTGTCAGTTCTTACAATGAATTTGTTGTAAACAATGTATGGTTCGAATGTTAATAAACATTTATATAATGCAAATAATTCTTTTCGATTTATTTCCCATTTCAATTGTGGTTCTGTGTATGATCCTGAATAGTATCTACAATGGTGTTCTATCTTTTCTTTATCATATTTATACTTAAGGACTCCTCCATAACTATGATCACTAGAATTTGTTTCTACTATGTATATAAATTGTCTATTTTCATTTGGGAAATATAATTTTGGTAACTTCTGACACATAGATTTAATTTTTCTGATATGGGTTTTATGTTTATCGTCAAAATGGTATTCTACATCTTTCTTTAATTTTCTCTATAAAGGTTTTAAGTTTTCTGCTAATTTTGGTATATATTCTCTTACCTGGTTGACTAATCCTAGAAATGATTGTAATTTCCTTTTTGTATCGAGGGTTTCATTAAGATTAATTATTTTTTGTACTATATGCGTTTGCATTTTTATCCCATCTTTATCTATTTGTATTCCTAAGAATTCTATCTGATTCCTCATAATTTCTGCTTTCTTTTTACTCAGGCTTATGCCCGAAGATTTTACAATATGTACAAAATTTTCTAATAGTTTTATGTGTTCATCTTTTGTCCTTGAGTATAATAATATATCAACTATGTAAACGATACAATTTTCTAGCTGGTTGAAGTGATTATCCATAAAATGTTGATATCTTCTTGGTGCATTTTTATATCCAAATGGTAGTACGTTCCATTCATAAAAACCCTATGCTACAGTAAATGCTGTTAATTTTTTAGATTCGTCTTCTAATTTTAGGTGGTAAAATCCCGATTTACAGTCAAATTTGCTGAAATAATTGTATCCTTGGATTTGTCGTATTTTTAATATTTTATTGGGTATTGGGTAATTATATGTTTTTGTTTTTGCATTTAAGTTTCTATAATCGATAACCATCCTACTTTTTCCTCTTTTTTGTTCGCTGTGTTTATTTACTATAAAGGCTGGACTTGTATGTTTACTATTACTTTCTTGTATGTAGTTATTTTCTACCAGTTCTTTTATATGCATCTTAAAGTCTGCTAGATCGTTAAAATTGTATCTTAGGGATTTTTGGGTTATTATACTATTATTATCCATTAATTCAATCTTTACTTTAGTTTTATGTTTCTCCCATCCTTGTAAGGGATTGTCATTATATAGTAATTCCAATTTATCTTGGATTATTTTTACCTTGTTTATTATAAATATAATGATTTCTATTTGGGTATCTCCTTTTTTTATGTTTTCTAATTTTTGTATAATTTTTTCACTTCCTTTTATCCATTCTGTGGTTTTCCATTGTTTATTATTTACTCGTTTCGCTCCTATTTTTTGCTTACATGGTGTAGTAAACCACCAATGTGTTCTTGTTATTACATGTGGGTAGAATTTTTCTAAAAATGGCATTCCTAGTAACATATCCTTTGTTGTAAACTCAAAATTGTACATTTCTCCTATTGTTAATATTTTATCCCATATTTGTATTTTTATATTTTTGGCTTTGTGTGTGATCATGCTCCCTTCATTATTGAATCCTGTTACTACCATAGGTGTTTTTAATTTTTCCCATTTTTCTTCTGGTAAACAGTTATATTTGCATATGTTAGCTTCTGCTCCTGTATCTATCATTGGTGTATAATATCTATTGTAATATCCTTCTATTATTATTTTTGTAAGTACATAAATTTTCATCGTTCAGGTTGTCCTTCTTACTATTACCTTTTTGTTTTCATAATGTATTGTTAGTTGCTTGTCCTCTAAATTATATGGTTTTACTTTTTCTAGCCATTTTATCCCTAATGTGATATTTTTATCGACTTGGTAGACCTTAAATTGTATCACCATTAATATTCCTCCGATAATTATTTCTTTTTTTGTTGTTTCTTCTGTGTTTATTAAAACTTTTGGTAGGTCAGGGCATAATTGTCCATGGGTTAGTATTTTGTTTTCTATTACTAATTCTCTTATAATATAATTTTCCTCCTGTCCTGTGTTTATTAGTATCTGATATTTTCGTTGGTCCATAATTCCTGTTATATAGTAATGGTATGGTTTTATTTCTTCTATCCTTTGTTCTATCCGTTTTTGTGGGGTTGTGTAGTCTATCCTTTTTGATGTGCTCATCCTTGATGATGTTTGTGGTATTTCATTTTGTGGTACACTTGATGTGCTTAATCTTTCTTTCACTATTTCTAAATCTTCTTCCAAATCAATCTCTTTGTAGCTATAATCGTTATTATCAATAACCGTAACTATTCTTTCAAAAGGATTCTCTATTTTGATTTTGTTTATTTTGTTTTTTGCTGTTATCTTATGTTTTGTTGTCAAAACATACAAGTTTTTACATCTTGCCGTGAATATTTTACTGTCTGGGGCTAGTTTTATTCCTGACATTTTCCAATATAGTACTAATGATTTATCTATATTTTTGTCATTTAATGCTACTGAGTAGTTTGCGCTAATTATGAATTTAAACTTTTGGTATATTAAGTTGTCTTTTACTGCACTGATTATACTTTTTTCTATAGGTTGTATAATTCTATCATCTGCCAAGTATATTTCTATAGGGGTATCTATTCCTTCCCTAAAACATGCTTTTATTAGTATTTCTGTTCCTCCTAGGCGTACATACTTGATTGGGTTTTTTGCTTTTATATCTTGTATTTCTTTATTTATTATTCTTTTGTTTATTATTGGTATTTTGGCCTTGCCTCTAGTGTATTTACAGTCTATTATATGTTCCTTTTGTCTTACTACGTAGTATTCTTCTTTTTGTCTCTTAAACCATTTTTTTATTGTTGGTACTTCGAGTATTTTTTCTACGCTTAGGTCTAATTCTTTTCCTTTTATCTGTTCAAATATATTGTTATAAATATGATTTTTTGTTCTGACGATTCTTCATCTTGGTATTCTTCTTGTGTTAGCATTTGTATATCTTTTTCAGTCATTAGTTAAAATTTTCATTTTTCTCATTAGTTTCGTCGTCATCGGATGACTCATATTCTTCATCTGTGGATAAATCGTATATGCTATCTTCGCTTTCTAATTCATAATCTATATAGTCTATTTGGATATATTCGTCTTTGTCTATTTCTATTTCTGTTATTTGTTTTTTCTTTTGATTTTCGAGTAACTTACAATCTTTAGCTATATGTCCTAATTTTCCACAGTTGTAACAAGTACATTCTGTTAGTTTTTTCTTTGGTCTGTATGGTTTTTTAGTTTGGTAATTTTTTACATAATACCTTTTTCTCGGTTTTTTATGCTTATATTTTGATCGATATTTTTTATATCTATGTTGTCTATATTTTTTATTTTTTGTCTTTTGTTGTATATAGTATTTATCTGTACATCCGAATTGGGGTGTTTTTTTATTTTTACAACATGCTAAATTTTTATAATGACCCTTTCGGTCATTTCCACGTTTAAGTTTTGAAGTCAAGCAAATCGACGAAAGATATCGTAAGACCTTTAACAAATTTTCTGAACTTTGGGTCAAATATATCAGGGCTTTTCTCCCAATATATAAAGAGTTAGAAGTCCCCCAAAATACCAAATCGAAGGTCTACGAGTCTAGTTTCCAACGCACAAAACCTCACGTCCAACTGATCTCGGAGTAAAAAGTTATGACTGTTTTACCGCGGACTGTCTGGCAGAAAACGGGTTACGAAACCGGGTCGCGAATCGGGTCGGGTTAAACGCGATTTAAGCCTCGACTTCACGTTTTAAAACGCCATTTCAGTTCCGAAACAGTAATAAAACATAAGGGAGGATCCCGAGAGAATTCTTGAGTATCAAAATCGTGCGTTGGCGAATTACGAGCCTAAACTTAAGAATTTTATTAGCATCGTGCGTGTATTTGAAAATATTTTATTTAAAAGTTGAATTTGGTAAAAACTATATTAGTATTGCCTTTTCAAAATATTTTAAAGGTTTATGGGAAATATTTTTGAAACGTTATAATGGTATATGTATTTATTTTATAAAGTTTTTATACATTGTATTATTTTAACGGAGATAGAAATTTAGTTATGTTGAAATTTATTATTATAATATAGTAGGTTTTGTTTGAAATAATTTTCTATAAATTATGGTCTATTTAAAATATTATATTTATTTTACCAAGAATTTATTCAATACCCGAGTACGTACGTGGCGGGGATCCACCTATCATTAATTGGATAAGGGGAGGTGTGGTGTTGACACACACCCCCCCACGTGGAAACCAACTAATGTGGTAGGCTGCCTAACAAATTTCAATGTTAAGAAACCTATTCACTTAAATCATTTGAAACCAATTTCAAATGTTAAATTGCTGCCAACTTTCAGAGTACTTCGTGGAACGTACTGTTGGTGCAAAATTACCACAATTCATCATTCACTTGTCACATTAAAGGTTGAATCCAATAAGCAAGATCTTGATAATTTATTGGATCACCGAAAAGAAAATCGATTATCTACGTCAAGTTATTCAAGCCTAATTTCGAGTTTGATTTCATTTCGGAGTTTCTCGGAGCGGTTCGAGCGTGGACATCGTCGTTCTAGCAGCTTGTCATCGGACGACAGGTAGGTTACGGTTTAATATCCCTAGACTCCGCATATATAGAATAAAATTGTATTAATGGACATCCTTGGGTTGGTTTATTAGGTTGGTACCACAGACCTCGACCGCGTTATTCATGTCCGCCTACTTTTGTTCCTCCGTTGCTTGTAGTATTTGTCGTTATATTTTATTTACCCTTGTGGTCCTGTGAGGCCTTGTTGACTCTGGAACATAGAAGGTGGGATTTTGGGAATGTCCGCGAGTCCCGGGCATAGAATTATCCTTCTAGGCTGGTTATGCTTGCTGAGTAACTGTGGGCCTGTGCAGGGTCGATAGGTTGATTGTGAGCTGCGGGGCAGCTATTGTGTGTGATCATACCATTTCCATGCATATAAAGAGGTTTTATCCATGTTTTACGTGGTTTTGGCTTCGGGCCTACTGGCACTGTTTTCTAAACCTTGCATGGCCCGGGGGGCCCGTTTTTGATGGAAATGATTTGGAAATGGTTGATTTGACTTGTGAGTATTCTTGGGTAAAAGAAAGTAAAATTATGTTTTAAGACACCAGTTTTACTACTACACTAGACTCGGCAGGGCCGGAGTGCTAGTTGAGTTTTCTTGCTACTTGAGATGATTTTTAGCCTCGGTCGGACCGAGCACCTGAGATGACTTTTACTGTTTAGACCCGGTTATGCCCGGGCACCCTTGGAGGAGTTTTTGAGACATTTTCCTACTACTTTAGTCCTGGACAGGGTCTGGGCATTGCATATTCGAGACTGGGTCTCCATCCTGATACCGGACTTGCTTCCGGACGACATGTTCTGATACTGAGTTTTAGTATGGGGTTTGGGACCTCCATGGACCTTGCCATCCGGGCCAGGGGCCAGGGGCTACGGGCTGCGTGTGCCGGTGGAGGGGTATACGGTGGAGTAGAGGTATAAGGCCAGAGTCCTTCCATGGAACCTACT